>CAKNWT010081507.1:0-12376 GCA_932066315.1 Andricus coriarius | reverse complement strand
ATAAAACCCCTTTATTTCTAAGTGGGAATATGGATTAATGTGACGACTGTCACAGATGTCAAAAAAAAATGTTTTTTAGGTGATGCCATGAGGTAATGCAATCCATCCATTGCTGGTGGCGTCATGAATTCATCCGGTGGTCCGCGCGGATCGGATCGGTAGCATGTACCGATCCTTCTGCAATGTTCACTGCACCACTATTTTAATCTCGGTTCAGTGAATTTCACATGTCTTACAGTATTTAATACTAGGGAATAGAGGTTTGATTTACTAAAGGATTGCCGCTTAATTCACCTTAATTTCACTGTGACACTTACGAAATGCTAAGTGATTTTGACATGTTCACACCCTCATTAAGAGCAGTTTTTACTGTTACGGTTACCAGAAACACGTTACATTTCTTGATAAGTAAATAAAACATTTCTTTTTTCTGCGTGTAGGGGAGATCGAGAACGGTAACGAGAACGATAATATTACCGAGAATATAACGGAGAAATAAATTCTCTGAGAATTTATGAGAATTTAAGAATTTATTCTATTAAATCAAAAAATTAAATTTATTCGTTAACCTAGAACAATTTTTTATGTAAAAATGATTAAAAACATATTTTAAGTATAAACTAAGCACCCAGTCAAGTATATATGTATGCTAAGATAGAATATATGAAAACGATCCAAAGTCAACGTAACCTCAAATTTCAACTCAATTTTTTTTAAATTGGCGGTTAATTCCAATTTTCATATTTTGCAACACAAAATTTTAATATTTTAATAGTCAAACTTCTTCTATGTATTTTTGTTTATTTATAAATATATTTATATAAGTAAATAACTTATGTGTAACTATGTAAATAAGGTAAACAATAACAATATTGTTAAAAATCATAAATTCTTCAATTCTCTTACATTCTTTTAAATTCTCCTAAATTCTGTCATGTTCTCCGTTACATAACCCGAACTTAAATTCTCGAGAATTTAAGAACTCTATAGAGGGGTCTAGTGAACCTCAAGGGAGAGTTGAGACGCGGGGTACTGAAATTCTGATTGGAGCCGCTGTACCGGAACTTGGTATTCTAAAAATGACGCGATTTTCAAATAGAGTCTTCATTCCACAATAGATTTAATACAAAATAAAGAGAATATCATTGAATTAAACAATTAGAATAAACGAAATGTAATTAAAAATCAATTTCGGGCACATATATTATACAAATTTCCACAAATAATATTGGTTAAATAAATACATTTTGTAGGTTGGAAGCAAAGCTTTGGTTCGAAAAGGTTATACATGCAAATAAAGTACAAATAAATTGTAGGAAATGATGAAGATTTAAATGATAAAATTTCATAAATTCATATTCTAAAAATAATGATAATGATAAATATCAGATGCGAAATGTACCTGTAATTAAAGTTGTTGCAAATAAAGTTTTCCTCATACCATATATTATTTCACTTTTCACTTTAATAAATAAAACTGTCTTTATTTCTCACAAGCACATGATTTGTCAGTTGCTTTCCAATCTGCTCGATTGATATGCTGAATTCACAATTCTCGAAGTTTTTGCAAGACACTTATATCTCACAAAAACATTGTCAATATTTTTCTTTGGAAAGTAGGTTATACACAACCTCTTTTTCACTCCTTCATTAATCACAAAACTCGCATATCACACTTCACATATCATAGATTCAATATAAATAAACTAAACAAAATGATTTACAATAAACAATGGGCCTGCATTACACAGTTTCCATTTTTTAATATTTTTTCTTAAATACGAAAATTTGTCGATGCTACACGTCATTTTTCAAATTTTTCGCGCTGCAGTGAAATATCGAGTTCCGGTACAGCGGCGAGCATTGGAGGAGGAAACGTGTCTCAACTCTCCCTAGAGGATCTCTAGAGGGGTCACTAACTCTCGGGCCAGCCAGCCCTCGTGCAGTCCCTGGAAACTAAACGCGAAGTGAACCTACCGATTCCTGCTACAAAAAGTTTCAGAACCCTGATTTCTCTTGACAAATAAGGGGATCAGCCAGCGCGATCGTGGTAATACACAGTATTCTCCGTAATTACGGTGATGACGGGAAAATATGGAAAAAGTCGGTAGAACTGATTTTTCAAAGTGATAGTAAGTTTTGAAGCGATGTTTCACGAACAGAATAATAATTCATTTGTTTCAAAGTTCAATTTCAATTGTATCTGGCCGCAAAAGTATTAAATTGTACCAAAAAGATTAGAAATATGGGAAACATAATCTCAAACCTTAGCTTAAGACAGTGGGAAATTTGAAATTCCACTTATCTCTTTGTTTATATTTATTGTTGTGCAGTAAAATTCTTTACACAATGGAAAAAGAGTAAAGAATATGACAAACTTCTGTTGATACCTTATACTACATTTTTATAAACAATTAGGTTTCTCTGTGTAAGATTATAAAAAGTGAAATAAAAATTGCTATGTTGCATATTTTTTAATTGGGATTAAGTTTTGGAAGGTGCTTGTAAATTAAAAATGTATTGAAATGATAATTAAAATGTGGGTAATTAAAAATTGAAAGATTTAAAAAATGTTTGCGCATATTTTTGTTCATTAATTTAATTTTTAGCATTATTGTATATAATATATAAAGTTTTGTTTATTGACAAGATGAACATTCCTCACTAAAAAAAAATCAGGAATCATCAGAAAAAAATGTCAGAACTGCTGGCCCTTTCTGACCACTCTAATTACGTTTCTCGACGGAAATCGTCAGGAAAAGTCAGCATTCGTGGGAAAATGTTTGGGAATCGTCAGAACTTGGGTTTGAAGGGTAATGAGTGTTCCATGAATAGAATGCCATAAGACCTAATCCATTTTATATTTGTCAGGTTATTTATATTAATTATTTATATTTATTTATGCACATATATTTTTACCAACCTTTAATTATTTATACTTATATGTACACTAAGTGACTCTGAAGGTGAACCTGAGAATGTTTTCGTTTGACATATCTCTTTCTCCTTACGAGATACATTATATTTATCCTAATTTTAAACTTTATTTTTGAATAAATCTAATTTTATCTAATTTTTGAATCTGTATACGCAATATTGAAAAAAGCACAATTTTTAATTGTTAATCCTTTTCGCATGGCCTACCTGCGGTCCTAGCTTATGAACTAACTTGAGAGGCTGTGAATTAACATATTTTCAGAAATAGTCAGGCTCATCAGGAATGATCACGATGTTCAGAAATTTTTAGAAGTTCTGACCATTTGTGACGATTCCTGACTTTTATTTTAGTACGGTTGACTAATATACGTATGTACCAGACTGTCACGTGACCTATTCTTTTAAACGAACTTACTCATAAAGTAATAAGTCGAATGGATTTTCTATACCAGGCACACTTTCGTCTTTCTTGCCTTTATGTCTGTCTGGTATGGAAAATTCATTCGACTTATTAGTTTATGAGTAAGTTCGTTTGAAAGAATAGGTCACGTGACAGCCTGGTACATGCCCTTGAGAAAAACTCTGCTCTTCTCGTTTCTAAGTAATCTTTTAATTTGCTTGTCATTAAGATTTTTGCCTTGAAGAACGGAATTCAAAAGCTCGGTAACAAAATAAATTGGTTGAAGTAGAAAATCGATCCTGCCTTTCACGCACTTCAAACGCTTTTTTTCTTCCTGCGGTGAAAGAGGAGACAGAGGTGCATTTGAATAAAAATGTTCTGATAATTCTTTAAGAATGCTTTTTTGAATTGCAGAGCATTGTGCAAGGCGTACAAAAGCGATCCAGCTCTTCAAAACACTAAGAATACTATCCACGATATAGCACCATCTTGAATTCACTGGCATCAATAAAGTGATAATTTGGTCGTAAATTTCAATGTCAATTACTTTAAGGTTCTGGCGAAGAATTTGGCTGCCGTTGGTAGTCGTCACGAGGCTACTGACATTCTTTTGTATGGCATGTAATGTTTCTAGATCCAAAACATGATCGACTAATAAATTTCATATATTCCCTCCGCATCTGTGATAAGAAATCGGTCAATCTTTATTTCTAAATCCTCTGCAACTAATCTTCGAGCTTTAATCATCATAAATGCATTGTGAGTACATACTGAAAAGCAACGTTTTTTTCATGCAGAGTATAGCATCTTTTATTTCTTTAACACAATATTCTCCATTATGTCTTTCAGTTCCTGTATATACCGTTTTATATAAAAAAGGATCCGGCGTTGTTACTACTATATTAACAATTGGTTCGTGCCTGCAAAATGAAAAAAGAAAATTTTATAAAATATTTTCATCTTTTTAGGCAAATAAAAAAAATACGTACTTAGCATTAGACCAGCTATCAATTTGAACACTATAGGGAGGTGCATTTTTCACGACCTTCTACTTTAGTCTTCACTGGATTAAATTCTCCATCAAGCAAAGTAGTAGACAATGATTTTCTAGAGGGCATTGAAAAATCAGACCTTAGAGCATTGAAGAATTTGATCCAACGTGCATTTTCGACCATTGTAAACCGTGCACCACTAACATAAACAGCACGCGAAAATAATTCACAAAGAAGTTTATTCTGGAAAGACAAATTTTTTATAGCACATTTTGCAATGTAAGAAGCACTTAAGGGCGTTGGAGGCAGAGACCAACCTGAAAATTGAATTGCCTCATTTTATTCCATAAATACTAGAATTACATTTTTTTTAGATAATTATGGCCTATTTCTATTTTGAAATAAATCTGTATTCGGAGTGCAAAGTTGACTAATTTCAATAGATTTTTTGTAAAAAGTTTTTTTTAATGCTCGGGTTAGAATAAAAAAAAACTTTCTATAGAAAATCTATTGAAATTAGCTAATTTTTCACCCAGAATACAGATCTGATTCAAAACAGAAATAGGCCCTACTTATCTAAAAAAAAATATAATCATAGTGTCTGTAATATTCAATTTACAGGGTGGTCAAAAAGTACGAGAAAGGACTATAAAGCAAAAAGCTGGGGCTTTCTCTAATTTCGTTCATGTTGGTAATGAAGGAGAGCATTTATATGAATGTTCTTACTGTTCACATAAATATGCGCCGAATATATGCTACAAGAATCAATATTCACACCGCGATTTATTGCCAAAAAGTTCCGAAAATAGCAAAAAGAGAAGCAGAGGCATTAGTTCAAACTTTACAAAGCAGAAGACAAAAAAAAAAGATCTGGTAGTTCATCAGACAACAAAGAAAATATAAGTCCTCTGGTATCGCTAGAGACTTCATCCCATTTGAAGCTGTGAATTATGATTTGCAGCTGGTATTAAATGATTTCCTGACGGCACCCAGTTGTGCACAATTAAGCTCAGCATTAATGTCCATTTTCACAAATATCACTTCAGATGAACTTTATTTTTATTAGTTGAATGTTTATAGTCGCATCAACTGCCAGGGTCATTAGCGACTGTACTGTAGGGCTAATTATAAGCTGTAGGGTATCGGTGGGGTATTATACCAAGGGACAGAAGCGAAGCTTTCAGAAAGCACGTCCAGCCTCGCTTCCTGCTTTGGGAATCGAACCCGCGCCAGCGTGGCTGCCAAGGCTGCAGTATTGGAACATAGGACAATCAGTATACCATCTGAGCCACGATGACTCCCTTTAGATGAACTTGTTGTCCAAAAATTGAAAAGTATTGTAGAGCGCCAGAAGGCAAAAACAATGTCATGCTGCAAGCACATTCTTTTGTTGATATGTTTTGTACTTTAGAGTGCAAAAATGCTATTAAGCACCCATGCGTATCAGACAGTAATTATCTGCTAAAATCATTCACGAAGGAATGTTTAATGAAGTACAAATTCTGGGACAACGTGACTGAAGTGCATAATCTTCTAATCAAATTGGAAAACTGGATAAACATGTGTACAACAAGTACTGTATTTTTAAGCCAGATTCCACAGTTCTTGCGAAGTCTATGAAACAAAGGATACTGCAAGGTTATTTTTTTCAACTTTAACATTATAATTCTAAAGCAAAAAGATCAGTTTGACGTAAAACAAAGTTTCTTAAAGTCCTTTAGAAAAAGTTCTTATTTTTTCTCATTCGCTATTTTCCAGTATATTCAAAAATCAGTAAGGATTCACACATAATTTTAAAATTTGCTAACAAAAATTGTACTTGAATTGTTCATTTAAACTTTTATGTAAAAAATACATGGCCAACCAAATGGCTAATTCACCATTTATTCCATATCTCACTTATCTACTTTGTAATAAAAACTACCTTATAAATTTTTGCAAGCATAAAAACTTGATTTTTTAATTATTTGCATAATTGATGAAAACCTGCATTTACAGAATAACTAATTTAAGCTTCTTCGTATCATTTCATCTCTTGTTCGAAACTCCCGCACAGTTTCGCAGACGATATTTTGAAGTTACTTCAAATCTAGCTACATATTTCTCAATTATCAACCAAATTATTTTTCTTAGCGAAGAAAAATTGCATACAAATAGACCCATTGGGTTTTCTTAATTCATCTAGAACTTCAATTTCATATCATGTTTCTTTCTTTTTGTTAAAAAATGACTTTTGCCGACTTTTACCACATGACCACTTTTCCTGACCGTCATGAAGGTAAAACCTATGTCACTACTTTTATCTTCCGATTTAGATGTAAGTTACTATTTTAGCTTTTTTGTACTGAAGTAAAATATGCGTTAAAATTAATATTTTGCTGAGGTTAATAGAGAGAATAGCATGTTTAACTTTTTGCCTCTTTGAGAACAATTCGACTAAATTTTACAGGTGTACTGCTTAAAAATTAGATTATTATAATTAATTTTTTTAAACGACAACCTATCATAGGGTTACCATCCATCCTGGTTTTTCGGGACATGTCCTCTTTTTTCGAGGTCTATCCTGGTGCCCTGGTTTTTTTTAAATAGGCAAAATTTCCTGGTTTTTTACGAAACCAAGATTTTTGACAGCAAAGCTAAATATTAGCGATTGAGTACTTTGTACACAAGTACAGTGCTTCGGTGTACATGAATTTATTTATAAATACAATCATATATAAGTTTAATCATAAAAAATTGTAATTATATTATTAAATAGATAATTGAATTATTAAATAAGAATAATTAAAATAAAAATACATTATTTATACCATTTCCCAGACTTTAGTCAAGGATATCTGGTGCATTTTTGTCTTGATGACGTTTTTTTTAGGGATCGCTTGAAAATTGTTGAGCGTCCTGGTTTTTCACCCGACCCAGATGGTAGCCCTACCTATCAGGTGCAAAAAAGTATGTTACTGGAAATTTGGGTGTAATTTTTTACTTCGACAATGCCAAGTGGAAACCAATTTATTCACGTGAAATTATTATTAAATTGGATATAGCTTTACAGGACTGAAATATTGAATTAATTTCAGGAAATCGTTTTGGAGCAATACCTGTTTTGCAAATAATTCAAAAATTTGGCGCCTCGCGGTTCGTAGTGGTTGCCAGGATAGGTACCTGTACAAACGGCCATATTGTCTAGTCGTAGTTGATGACGATGTCAGTCCTTGTCCAATTCCTGCCGATCTGAGCTTATCAACGTAAAATTGGTTTCAATGGAAAGACTAATATATAAGTTATTACAAGCTTTATAAATAATTCTTATCTAGAACGATTTTGCATAAATCTTTTATCATTACAGGAATACTGAGTGTCCATCCAGGCAAGTTCCAATTAAGTATAATATTATCCCTCATGTTTACACATGTTTTTGCATTATTTACTTTTTAATCAGTGCTTACCTTCAGGGAAAATATAAATAGTTTCGCAAGATTTTAGACGCAAGGGAAGCAAGTAAACAAGTTCCTCATTTCAATATAACCTCAATAATCCGTTTATTTTTGTATCAAATATCCGATATTGATCCTGATATAAAAATATCATGAGTAGATTTGACAAATATGCATGAAAAGGAGATAATGCAATGTTGTTAGCAATTAAGTTACCATAATGTTATTGGACCATGATCATGTAGGAGATGTTAATTTCAAAAAGAGTTGAATCATTCCTTTACTTTTTAGCGTAAAAAAATTTGTTCATTAATCTTTTTGCGCAGCCTTTGTTCTTCAATAATCTTCAATATTAATGCCTGAAGTCCAATAATTTTTATTCCAGGCTTTCAGACTCAAGCTCTTACCTCAAAAGTCGATTGCCTCCTTTTTCTTAATAAATACTAGCAATAAATATTTTTAAATACCAAGCTTTACTCCCTTCTTAAAGAGTAGTGTGTATACAGAGGAAAAAACTGTTTATTTAAATAATTTTTGCGTAGAATGAAGTTTTCGAATGTTCAGGTCGTTCAAGTTATAGTGAAGGTTACCATTTGAAAATTTTATTTTTAAAAATATTATTAAATTAAACAGTTTTTCCTTCTACATGTATACTTTTATTTAAAAAAACAAGCACCGCTTGGTAACTACAGAATATTATATTTTATTATTTATTTAGTAAAATAAGGTGGTTGCATTTTGAGTTTGGAGCTTGTGTCCAGTACCTTGATGATAAATTTTTAAAAATGAAAGTTATAATGTCTTACCAATAATAATAATAGCCGATGGTCTGTATTTATTGCTCAGAATTTTAAATAACATAAACTTCAATCTACGGTTCAAGTTTAACCCAGGATCTGCCCAGGAAAAAAGAGACCAAAGAAATGATTGACGCCTTTAGTAAATCGGTTTCTTTCAGGGGTATGGCACGATTATTATGATTATAGTGCTCAAATTGACTCAGCGAAAAAGCGAAATTGCGGAGCTGATCGCCTTACGCCCAACTACACTGGAACTTGAAATTATGACGGGTCTCGGGCTTTACTTGCAGTCGCCTTAGCGTAAATCCCAACAGTCCAAACGTAAACAGCCAGTGGCGTGTAAACCATTTCCTCATATTACATAATATTCCCGCGTGAGTACCTGCGCGCTGTCCCTTTGTCGCTACGCTGCTGGTGGTTACGCATGGTTGAGCAACCCTCTCTCGAACCCGAGGGGTTCCACTCAGCCTGAAACCGCCGCGGCAACAATTCTCGGAAGGGCATAAATTCGGACGCCTTAATTCCAAGTTCCAGTGGATCATGTTTAAATTTAAGTATAATATCACAACTAATTATCTATTGAATTATATTTACGTTTATAAAATATTAAAGCGATATAAACATATATTTTTATAATTATAACTTAAATACCTACAAATCGTCTGAGTTACGTGTAAAAGCAGGGTATAATTTTTGAAAACAATATTTTGTGGATTTGTTACAATTCATACTCTTGATTATATACATAAGCTCGTAAAATGATACATGAGTTCGTAAAATGCCAACGTCCAACGAAGCTTATTTATAAAAAAAATGCAACAATTCTCCAAGGTTTGGTAAAACTGTTAAGTTGGACGTAAAGCGATTTCAAAGGATTAAATGGGTTGTGTCTTGATAACGGGTACTGACGCGGCCATTTTCGTTCTGTTGACACTTTTGTCAACATTTGAACACAAAATTTTGGCGAAAGGCGATAAGCGCTACAGTTTCGGGGTCTCAGTCTCACCACTGATTGTGAGTCAAGCTGGAAACCAAATTCCTCAGACTGGAATTTTAAACCTCAGAATAATATTTTAGAATAAAATGAATTAATAACCATTGCTCTTTGTCATTAACATTGCTCTAATAACTTTGAGAGAACCAACAGTTCGTGTGCCATGTGTTGCTGTTGTCAAGGTCAAAGAGGTACCCTGCAGGTGTATTCGTCGATCATCTTCTGACTCGAAACGACGCATTTAAATTGGACCTCAAAATTTAAATCATTTCAATCTGCTATAAATCCAATTCAGACGTCGTAAATTAGAGAACTCCGATTGAACAGAATTTTTTTCATTTTTTTCGACATATTTGAATCTGACCGTAATCTTTGAGGTTATGATCCCGTATTGCGCACTTAAGAATTTAAAGGGTCCCGAGGCATAAGGATGTAAGTCCCAAATTTCGGAAATGCGTTTTATTGGCTTGAACTAATTTTTTTGAGCTCACTCATGTCTCTGTAAAAGATTCTGATCCAATACGATTTAGAAGTGGGTCAAGATCCATGGTTCGTATTTTTTAATATAATAAGTACATCTTTTTACCTGCCATTTTCACAATTCAATCCAGCTATGTAATAGTGTTTCTATATTTTCGTTTTTGGGGAAGCGCTGCACCATTGAAGAGGGTTATTCTCCGAGATCCTTCATGCTTCATTCAGGATGTTCCTTTCGTGGTTTGATAGAGTTAGGTAATAGCTCAAAAGTACTCTCTTATTTCCTTTTTTTACATTCTCATCTCAATGAGAAGGTATTGGTTTTTTGTAAAAAATTACTATCGCGAATTCAATCAAATGTAGACGTTTTGAGGGCCCCTGAGTCAGAAAAAATGGTTTTTACGAAGGTGTCTGTCTGTCTGTATAGTATCGTGTAGGCACGATAACATTCAAAAGATTGATCGGATTGGATTATGCTTTGGCACACTTTTTAAAGGTCTGAAAAGAAAGAACGAGTTCGTTAACCAGCCATTTTGGATGAAAAATCAAAAACTGAGCACATTTTGAAAATTTTTGGGACCACTTTTTTCAAGATTTGAAAATTCTATGTACGGTCATTATTAACACTCAAAAAGATAAACAATTTATCCCAATGACATTTTTTGATAAAAAGAAAATTATCAGAGTTATAGCATTTTCAATATCCAAAAAATCAAACGAAAATTAACATTTTAAGCCGAAAAACGCACGATATGAAAAAATGTCAAGAAGAGATAAGCGTTTCTTTTTGAGAGCCCTACAAGATTATAATGACAAATTTTTTCGAAAAATCGAAAATTAAAATCTTGATCGCACAAAAAATAATTAAAAATTCCAGTTTGTGGTAAAACTATGCAAGATACAATAAAAGATGAGGTGACAAAAATTATGTATCCAAAAAAGATCTACAGATTTGTTATGGATTACATTTTGATAGGACGTGTATTTTTCGTTTTATTCGTAAAAAACATCATTAAAAATTAAAAAATTAAATTTTTGGACAAACGACACAAGCTATCAGAAAAAATGAATAGACAGAAGCTGCTCATCCAAAAAACAGCTACAAATTTTTCATCAACAATTTTTCGACAGGATGCGTAGTTTTTGTTTTTATCGCAAAAAATAAGATTAAAAATAGAAACTTTTAATGTTTTGGAAAACGACACAAGGAAAGAAAAAAAAGAATAGGCAGACTTGTTTTTTTTTATATTGCAAAATAAAAACGTTTTGCAGCTATTTCTGTGTCGAATCGGGCTTTTTTAGGACGCACCTTTCTTCGATAAGTGTGTTTTCTGCAGACAGTTGCTTCTTTGTAAGCTTTCCTTTCCCGATTTGATGGAGCTAAGTAATATCTCGAAAGCAATTTTTTTTCTGTTTTTTCAACCCTCAGCCTACACTGGTTGTTTTATACCCGGACGATTTTTTCGGCTCGCTGTTTCAATTTTGTGAGAATACTGATTGTAAGTGTTGAATCCGTCTTATTAATTTTACTACATTCATTTCTTGAGACTTTAACCTACAGTTTAAAAAAAATGCTGCCCGATACGTTAATTTGCAAAAAAACAGGGTTATCGGCTAAATATATCTCGAAAGTACTTTTTTGTTTTCAACAAAAAACAAATACATTATTTTAAGAAATCTCAAAGTAAATAAGCAATTTTAGACCTTAGTCTAATATTTTTGATTAAAATAAATTGATATTCTCTCCTCTTTTTGATCAACTTTGCTCTGATTACTTCGAGATACCGAATAGTTTGCAAAATGTCCTTTCAATTAAAAAAACTCAAAAATAATTCTACGAGATTTTCTGAATTGGTGGCCGATTGAAATGATTAAAATTATGAGGCCGATTAAAATATTCACAAACCGATAGACTGCACTTCGCGTAAATTTGCATTGTTAAATTCTCCGATTCAATCATTTCTTTTTTCCTGGGTCATTATAATTGGATCGAAATTCATTTGTTTAACAGTCAGTAACGAAATGAAATGAAGGTTTCCTTCAGGTCCCTGGCTTTAATAATTATAAAATAATCTAACATTCCAGGGTAAACTATAGGTTTAAGTTTATTTTATTTTTAATGTGCAGATGGGCTTTTTTTCATAGACTATTTTTGAATTTATATTTCCAGGATTTTTATGTGCATTAATTTTTTATAGGAAATTTATAATAACTCGGAAGCTGAATTTCGTAAATATGAGCGATAAAGAGTTGCTGCAGGACATAATAGATGGTAATGTTGAAAGCATCCAAAAAAGAATCGATGATGGGTGGAATGTTGATGAAAATTTGAATGAGTGTGA
>CAKNWT010081470.1:0-12400 GCA_932066315.1 Andricus coriarius | reverse complement strand
GGGGGGGGTCTTGGAGAGGGCCTATAATCCGTTACGTAATTTAAGTACGACCCCTAATCCATTGAATCTTGTGCAATTTTATGCAATGTGGCAATCTCGCAATCTAGTGTACACCAAAAATCCGAGTAATTAACCCCTCGGACTAATCGGCAAAATTTGTTTTTCAGGTGGCATCACTTCCGACATGTCCCTTATCAAGTTTAGTTCGCTTACTTCTCAAATGTGCTTTAAAACTTTAGTTTTTTTATGAGAAAGAAGAAATAAAATTTTGTTTTCATTTAGGAATCGTGGCAGAGGCGGTAAACACTACCGGCATCGAGCTTCACCCGATTGCAACACAGTGGCCAGCTTCGACAGCAGTTCTTCTGAAAGTCGTGGTGGTCTGAACCGATATTATCGCCAGGCTTGGGAGAATCTCCACGAAACCGCTGGTCACAAAGCCAACCACGCTCCTCTTCGTCGCAAGGAAACCCTGGATGAACCAGGATATCGAGAAAATTATCGTGGAAGTAATACCGAACGTGACGGTTCGGAACTCGTCGTCAGTGACGTAGCTGCTTATCCGTCAGGCAAACAAGCCAGCATGTCTGATAAAAAGCGTCATCATCATCACCACCATCATCATCATGGCACGCCCGAATGGAGACAATCGCAGTCTCACCATAGATACTAAGTGAATTTTACTTTACTCACAGTGAACAAATTCTCAATTTTTAAACATTATTCCAAATCCCGGAGATATGTTTACTCTAGGAAGCACAACTTTTCTATGAGTCAAATAAGATCGAATTCGCGAGAGAAAATTAAATTTATCGAGGATTTGGAAGAATGTTCTAAAAGCTATAGGCAACATCCAGAGACACTTTTTCTCTCTTCGAACTTAATGGTTCGAATGAGACGACCAATGTAATTCTAACCCTACTGAATATTCCGACGTCGTAAATTTCGTCGGAAACGACGTAGGATCCGAAAATTTGGTGCAAATAGTGTTTTTTTTTTAATTTAAAAAAGGACCTAGTTTCACAAAAAAGCTCCTTTTGGCTTATTGCTTTATTGCAATATTTCAATATAAGATTTTCACAAAGTTCTGTTTATCGAAAGTGAAATTTCAGCAAAGAAGTTAATTGTGAACCAAGTAGTTGCATTTTTGACAAAAAAAGAGGAAATCTCAAACCAAGGAGATTTGTTTTCCACCAAAAAATACGAATTTTCCACTAAAAAATAAATTTCTAACAGTGTACTTGAACTTTTACCTAAGTAGTTGAATTTTCCGTTTGAAAACATCAATATTCAATCAAAAATGGAATAGTTACATTTTTAGTTCAAAAAATTAATTTTAAAACAATAAAAAAAACTTGTTCAACAAAATGGATCAACTTTCAACCAACGAGACGAACTTTTAACTGAAATGGTGAATCTTCAACTGGAATACTTACATTTTCAGTTAAACAAATTAATTTTCAACAACAAAAAACTAATTTCCAACCAAAAAAATGTAACAGTTTTTGATTGAAAACTGAAATTTTTTCTTGGTTGGACCAATTTGTTAAAAATTCATTTTTATAGTTGAAGATTCATGATTTTAGTAGAAAATTCATCTTTTTGGTTTAAAATTGAACTATTTTGTTGAAATTTGATTTCTTGGTTATCGATTGATAATTTTAGTTAAAAATTCATATTTTTGTTAAAAGTGTGTCTATTTGTTTGAATTTTTCTTGTTAAATAATAATTTTTTAACTCCAAATGTAACTCTTCCATTTTTTTAGGAAAATTTTTTTTTTTTTATTTAATAACTTATTTTTTAAATTGTTGTTGAAAATTCTTCTCTTTGTATTTTGTATTTATTCATGAAAAGTTCCTAGGGCTAGATAGCCTCTTTGGTTAAAAATTTTAATATTTTATCGAAAAATTGTTGTTTTTTTTGCCGAAAATTAATTTTTTTGACTGCAAATTTAACCATTTAATTTTTTGTTGAAAATTCACATATTTAGATGAAAATTTATTTTTTTTTTTTGCTGTAAAATAATGATCTTCGTGGAAAATTCATCTTTTGTTGTTAAAAATTCTAATATTTGGTTGAATGTTGAACTACTTTGTTAAAAATTCATTTTTTTTTTTGGTTGTTTCATAATTTCAATTGAAAATTGATATTTTAATTACAAATTTAACTATTTTATTGAAAATTTGTTTGTTTGTTAAAAATTAAGTTTTCAATTGAAAATGTAACTATTCCATTTTTATTTGAAAATGTATATTTTTTAGGTAAAAATTCATTTTTTTATTGAAGATTCATAATTTTACTTCAAAATTCATCTCTTTGATTGAAAATTCAACTATTTTGTTTAAATTTTTTTCTGGGTTGAACACTAATTTTTTTACTGAAAATTTATTTTCTCTATTTGTTGTTCAAAATTCATGTATTTAGTTGAAAATGTAGCTTTTTGGTAGAAAATTATTGTTCTTGGTGGAAAATTCATCTTTTTCTTGGTTGAAAATTGAACTATTTTGTTTAAGTATCACCTCTTTGGTTGCAAATTGATCTTTTTTAGTTGAAAATTCATATTTTTTGGTGGAAAGTTAATCTTTTTGGTAGAGGTTTCATCTTTTTTGATTAAAAGTGCTATGTCATATATATTGATTTTATATTTTAATTTAGAAATTGCGTAAGACTCAAGAATGTGTCGTTTTGTCTCCGAACCTAAAGTTCTATAATTGTCACAAGTTCCATCCAAATGCATATAATTTTCTATTTTGAACAATTGAAACTTTATAAACTGAACTTTCGGAAAATCTTCTATTTGAATTTAAATATATTACTTAAACCAAATGTGACTTGAACCAAAAATTTGATGTGAATAGATGCTTTTTTATTTAAAAAGGGACCTTCAATTTCACAAAAAAGTTCCTAGAAACCTGTAAACGTAATCATGGAATGCATTCAATTCATCATAAAGTTTATGAATTTGATTTGTATGCTCACAGGGGTCTAAGAACTTTATTTGTTAATTTTGTGGACCTTTTTTAACCTTTGAGTGTGGACGCGATTTCATTCCTGCACTAACATGGACCTGAGGTCTCACAGAACGTTGTATATATTTATATCTAATTAAATAAGTAAAGAAGATTTTGTTATCCAACTTATACAAGTATATGAAGAGACATTGGAATAAGTAAGAAATTAATCAAGTTTATCAAATTTTATTATTAATAATCTTTTACACCAGTAGGGATAAGGACCCACATATCAGAAGCATGGTGTGGTCTGGGAAACCGCACGTCCATGCGTCCATACGAATTTATCACTTTTTGCGCAAATGAGAAATAATCGGCATGTCACATTTTTCTGGGGCGGCCGTGTTACGAACTCTGGGGTACCTGCATCAAGCTCAAGTTTGTTTGTGATATCTTGCTTTTTAAATATCTTGAAACAAATTGAAACAGAAATATAAGATTGTGACACTACCGTGGACGTGCGGTCTCACGGACCTCCTATGAGATTTAAAAACACTAAAGCTGAGGCTACTAACAGCGGCAGCCTCGAGGAAGGGGAGGGAGGGACCCATATATTAGAACCATGGTGCGGTCTGTGAGACCGCACGACCATAATTAAAGGTTAATAATAAACTATTGACGCCAAATGTTTTACTATGTCACGACGTAGGAAACTGCGTCGAAAACGACGTTGTATACGTCGTGTATGTCGTTTCCGACGCAGTGTCCAACGTAATTTCCGTCGTACTTTCCTAAGCACTTTAGGGCGTCGGAATTTTCAGTAGGGAATCGTTCTGTTATGCCTTAAATTATTTATCGCTAGTTCATTAATGTAAATAGCTGTATGACATAAGAATATTATACATATGTACGTACATACAAGTAGGTATAAATACCTAAAAGGAGAATAATGCCAAAAAGGAAACATGGGAAATGCAAATTGATACGGAAAATCGATATGTATGTCCTGTTTTACTATTCGGCTAGGTGTTTTCCACATTGTATAAAGAGACTGAAGGTCGGTTTTCTTCCATTGTATGTTTTCGTACGCATGTTGACTGGTCGGGGGACACGCCAAAAAAGCAGAGAAAGAGAGTAATATATGTAAATGTAAACGATCAAATATGAGATAAAGTGTATTATTATTTTTTTACATAAGGTATATTCATCGAATAGATCTTTCTTTTATAACAAAGAAAATCGATCCTTCTTCAAGTTTATAAATAAAAGAGAGCATGCAAGAATGTATTGAAAAACTATTTCAAGTGGAATGCTGATATTCAGAAATTTGATCATATTTCTCATTTTTCGCCAATGTAATATCATCGCTTTTATAATTTATTTTATTGTCTACACGACAGAAGCTTTTATCCCAGTATGTGATTTATAACAAGGAATTCTTTACTATTACGAATCGACTGAGTCGCAGATTCTACTGCGACGTCACGTGTGCATTTATATGCTTTTTTGTTACTTAAGAATTAAATTATAGTAGTGCCATTTCCGGCAATACACGCTATCAATGAACCATGTGCGTACAATATGAAATGTTTGTTACATATATATGTAATATTTAATTGTAGGCAATGTTAAACGTATTGTATTTTACAAAAATTAAACGTATTTATATAAGAAAATAATCGTTCATGAGGTAATCTTAATATTTGTCTCTATAGACTTAAATTTCGATGAGAATTCTATTTCAGAGCTTCATATACCAAGCCTCATATACCAAGTCTGCCGTGATTTGGAAGAACACCGTTAACTGCAAAAAAACAAACAAAAAATGAGTTTCTTATATCGTTGTAATCGTGAAAAAAGATGTACTTGATTATTTAAAAACTTTTTTAAATTGTTAATAACTTTAAAAATAATTATTACATAATTTTTGGAAAACACCGGTAACTGCAAAGATTGGCAATTTGTGATTTGAGAGAGAGCCGTAACTTACCGTTAACTGCATTCAAAAATTTTTGAATTTCGAGAAACGTAACTGCATTTATTATAAGTTGCTAAGTGCAAAATTATTATTGAAAGTCTGTATTTTTTATAATCATTAATGATGATATTGAAGTGACAAGAAGTTATAATGTTGAAAAATGTAGTAGGTAAAAAATAATGTTTTTAAATCATTTTAGTTGTTCAAAGTGAAAAAAATTATTCGGAAATTTTCCAAATAAATTAATAAAATTGTATTAATGACCAGCAACGGTGTTCCTGATCTAACATTTACAAAATCTAGTTGGTAATATTTTATTTGTTTGTTAAAATCAGTTTGATTATAATTCAAGTATGCTTAAATGTTTTAATTTCTAGCCAATAATTTCGAGTTTTGCTGATACTTTATACATTCGGAATTTATGTGCATTCAATAAATAAACATGAACATTCATATCTATTTTCGGTTAACAAAAACGTTCAGCTTCCACTTTATTAAAATTTATAACACTAATATCTAGTTGTCTGATTTAAACATCAGTTTAAGAAAAATAAAAATATAATTGATATTCATAATAATAATATTGAAGAGTCTTCAATTACAAACATTCAAAACTGACGAATTTTAAATTGAAAGTCGTTAGCATTGAAAAATTATCCATTGTAAATCTTCAAAATAAAATCTAAAAAAACGTTTAAAATTATGTTCCTTTAAAATACAATTCTTAATAATGGAATAATTTACAAATCAATATATTTAGAATTCAAGAATTTTTAATCTTAACTCTTCAAAATGGTTCAAATTTGAATGGTTGATCTTAAAATTTAAGATTTCCTAATTTAAAACATTTAGCATTAAAAATTATAAAAGGTTTATGTTTTATAATTAACAATTCTGCAATTTTATTGATTAACATTTGAAATTTCACCAATTTGGAAGTTTTAAAATTGAGAACTCTTGTATTTTGATCTCCAATACCATCACAATTTAAGAATTTTTATTTATACATCTTTCAAAGTTAAACAGTTTTAAATTGCAAATCGTTAAAACTGAATAATTTTCCATTGTAGTAAGTCTTTAAAATTGAACTACATATTTTAAAAAACGTTTTAAATTAAATAACTTTAAAATATAATTTTTGAAAATTTAATAATTTCTAATTCCAAATTTTCAACAACCAAGAATTGTCAATTGTAGAACTTTGAATTGTAAGTCTTGTAAAATAAATGTTTAAATTTAAACAAATAAATTTAAAAAATTAGTTTTTTAAAACCTTTTTTTAAACAAATTAAATTTTTTTATTAATTATTACCTCATTCTAATTGAAAAGTGGACAAAAATTGGAAAATGTTAGATAATTACAGCAACTTTCTAGCATTATTCTAAGATTGTTCTCAATAATCCATTGTTTAAACAGTTTTTTTTGTTAACTTTATTTGATTATTGCCTCGCTCTAATTGAAAAGTTCAAAGCAAGTTGAAAATTTTTAAAAAATCGCGACTTTCTAACTATTCTAAGAGAAAATTGCTATAAACAATAAGAAATTGTTTTACAAATGTATTTAAACATCTAATCATTAGTAAAAAGTAATATTTTATGTATTAGAAAAAAATGTTACCTAATTGTTTCACTGGTTAAGGTAATGGAAATCCTTAACTGTAATTCGCTGGATCGCTCGGTTATGCGATCTGATAATCCGCAGTTATCCGAGTAATTCGGCGTAATCCACTTGGAATCTAGTTTAATCCTATAATTCGTAGTAGTCCCAGTCTTCAAGAGTAATCCACTTGTAATCCGAAGGTAATCCAGATCTAATCCGCGGTAATCCTCTTGTAAACTAGATTAATTCACATTAATCCAGTAAACTCGGAGTAATTCAGGTAATCCAGTTAATTCGGAGTAATTTTAGATGAAAATTCGTCTTTTTTGGTAGAAAATTAGTCTTCTTAGTAGAAAATTCAATTGTTTGGTGGAAGATTAATCTACTTGAAGAACATTTAACTATTTTGTTAAAAATTCGTTTTTCTTTTTGTTGGAAATAATTGTTTCTGAATTAAAATTTAACTATGCCATTTCTAGTTGAAAATATATCTTTTTTATTTGAAAATTGATCTTTTTTGGTTGATAATTCAACTATTCTGTTGAAAATTAATGTATTTTGTTAAAAATTCGTCTTTGTTTGTAGAAAATTTATATTTTTGGTTCAAAATTGAACTAATTTGGGGCAAAATTTAACTAGTTTATTGAATTATTTTGTAGAAAATTCAACTATTTGGTTGAGAGTTGAAGAAAATTCATCTTTTTTGGTAGAAAATCAATATGCTTGGTTTTAAATTCATTTTTCTTTCATTCAACTACTTGGGTGAAAGTTAAAGTACTATGTTAAAAATTTATTTCTTGGTTGGAGATGCATAATTTTAGTTGAAAATTTATCTCTTTAGCTGCAAATTTAACTGTTTTTTTGAAATTTCATTTTTTGTAAAAAATTAATTTTATAAATTGTCAATGTAACTATTTCATTTTTTATTTCAAATAAGGTTTTTATAATTAAAATATCAACTATTTTGTTGAAAATTAATGTATTTTTTGTCTTTTTGGTAGAAAATTAATCTTCTTGTTTTAAAATTCACATTGTTGGTGAAAGCACGAGATACGTGACGAGAAAGTGTTAGTTAAAGCCCAATTTTAAAAGGTCTGTGCACAAATGTGTGAGGTGTGAAAACAAAGGCCGAGCGCGTAAAAAATTAATCATCTTGGTTGAAAATTTAACTATTTGGTTAAAATTTCATCTATTTTGTTGAAAAGTTTGATTGAAAAATCGTGTGAGTCTAGTTTAGGAGGAGTAATCCACCATAATTTTATCTAATCCAGGGTAATCCCATGCAATCCGTAATAATCTTATATAATCCAGAGTAATTCTGCATATTGTGGTATTCCAGGGTAATCCGAATAATCCGGAGTAAACCACATTCGCTGGATCGCATCTTTAGGAGTTCTTCCCCCCTCGTATTTTATAGATAGAGTCGTTTTAAACTTGTTTTATACCATTGCTGTAAGAGTGTCAAGTTCCATTTCTAAAGTCAGTATAGAGAAAGATAGAAAAATGATTATTTAGGAAGAGTGGAAATTGGGTGTATTTAAAATCAAAATAATTTTAACGTGTAAAAAAATTACTGATTTTATTCAAATCTCTTTGTATTTAAGCACATGAGTAAGACAGTTTAAATCTTAATAACAGATTAAAATACCTTAAATCTCACTTTATATATAATATTATATTTGTTTTATTACTTTAGCTGTATTTTTAAATTTTTTTGAGCTCTTAGCTATCACTTTGAGATTTCACAGACAATCCGATTTTTCTCTAATTCTTCAACCATTTACCAATCAGGATTCCAATTTCTTTCCTGGCTTCCACCAATGCAGGAATGTCGTCCTTCGAAGGCGGATACATGTTGGCACAGTGTGCAGTACCTGTTGATGATATAAATAATAATAAAGAAAAATATTTTTAAACAAAATTGATTTTGTGAGTTGACAATCAAATTTTATACCGGGATCACAGTCTGTCCTCTTTTTCTCCCTTTTTTCTCCTTAAATTAGCAAAATCCACAAAACACCAAAAATTTAGAGTTTCGACCCAATTTTTGCTCTTTTTTTGAAAGTTTCGATTCATTTTTTTAGAATCATAAACAAAAATTCAAGAAATCATAAAAAAGACGCTTTGAAAGAGATTCTTTTTGATGATAAACATTTCTAATATTTCCTAAACGATTTCATTTCTAAGTTTGTAAGGATATCATCGGCAGCAAAGAAATCGCTATAAACCCTAAAAATAAATCATTTATGTAATTGCGAATCAAAAACATCTTTACAAAGGTAGCTTCACAGGCCAAAATGCTCTAAGAATAGGGGAATAAATTATTTTAAATAAAGTTAATGTAGGTACTATCTTAAATAAAAAATTAAAATTCTTAAAATATCAAGTAAAAATACTAACTAAAAAGACAAATTCTCAACCACAGATGATTTTCCTACTAAAATAATTAATCCTAAACCAAAAAAGATTTGAATTTTAAATCCAAAACACTTCATCCGAGAAAGACGAAATTTCAATAAAAAATGTAATAGTTGATTTTTCGCAACAAAAAAAAATATTTCATTCGAGAAAGAAAAAAACTGTTAAGTAAATTGTTGAATTTCCAAGCCAAAACAAAAATAAATTTTCTACAAAACAGTTGAACTTTTAAAATGAAAAGATAAGTTTTCAACGAAAAATGTAATTGTTGATATTTCAACCAAAAAAGATTTGAATTTTAAATCAAAAACACTTCATCCAAAGAGACAAAATTTCAACAAAATAGTTTATGTTTCAGTCAAGAAAACAAAAAAATATTAAATAAAGTGTTGAATTTACCAGCCTAAAAGACGAATTTTCCACAAAACAGTTAAACTTTGAACCCAAACAAGAATTTTAAACATAGAAGGTAATTTTCAACCAAATAGTTGAATTTTCTACCAAATTAGTTGAATGTTCAAACCAAAAAGACAAATTTTCAACAAAATAGATCAATTTTCAATACAAAATGTAAAAGTTGATATTTCAACCAAAAAAAATTTTAATTTTAAATAAAAAAAAACAGTTGAATACATTAGAAAAGAAGACTTTAAAAAAAAAAGTTCACTTTTAAACCAAAACAGATTTTTATGTCAAGAATTAAAAAGAATTTAAAGCAAATTATTTAATTTTAAGCCCAAAAAGACGAATTTTTTAGAAATAAATAAATTTTCATCCACAAAATAAATTTTTAATCAAATAGTTTTAACAAAAGAAAGGACTTTTTAACCAAATTAGTTCAATGTTCCAACCGGAACGCCAAACTTTCAACAAAATAAGTAAATTTTCAACGAAAAACGTAATAGTTGATATTTCAACCAAAAAATATTTTAATTCTAAATCAAAAACAGTTGAATTCATTAAAAAAGAAGTATTTTCAACAAAAGAATTGATTTTTCAACAAAAACAGATTTTTCTGTCTAGCAAGGAAAAGAATTTAAACAAAATTGTTGAATTTTCAACCCAAAAAGACGAATTTTTTACAAATAGTTGAATTTTCAACCAAAAAATTAATTTTGAATCAAATAGTTGAATTTATAACCAAAAAGGATGATTTTTCAACAATATTGTTAGATTTTCAATAAAATAAATAAAATTTCAACCAATTAATAAAACTGTTAACCAAAAACGATAAATTCTTCACCAAACATATAACTTTAAAAAAGGTTTTGAACATCTGAGAGCTTTGAACTCATAAAAATACATTAAAAACAAATTTGAAAGTCTAAGGAAACAAAAACAAAGAAAGTAGAGTTTCAAATAGTCATTTTTATGTTTTTCAAAGGTAGCTAATAAAACAAAAATGACTAGAAAACTTGCTCAAAAAAGGCGCTCATGTTAGAGCGTACTTTCGTTCAATATTGACGAAATACCCATATGATATAAAGATTTTTTAATAATAAATTAAATCCCCGTTTGATATCCTATTTCGGAAAAGAAATTCCCTTTTTTACCTAAAAAAATGAAATACTGAACCGATGTGATCACTGGTATAAATCAAAATAAAAAAATAACCTACCATTTATATAAATAGCAGGAGCATCAGGATGCGTGGACTCGATAATTCCCAAAGCATGCCAGGGATCAATGGATCCATGAACATAAACAACGTTTGATGCTTCCAAATCGAGAGCTCCATACAAAGTGTTAGTGCGTTCTACGCCTGAATCCAAAACATGGCGATATCTAAAAGACGCAAAACAAAAGGTTTTAAATTAATGAAATAAATTTAAAATTCAAAAATATCCTGAAAGGAAACTGAAATTTTATACCTTGGTCCAAAAATATCAGCACATTGATCGATGAAAAAGTCCACTGGGAAAGTGTCACTGAACAAAGTAGGCCGAGCTGTTGAAGTCTGGAAGAAGCCAAATTCTGTACAAGTTTGATAGACCCACTGGCGCCCTGTTAAAAATTCGTAAAACAAAATAGAAAAAGATACAAATAAATGATCAAAACATTACAAATCTGCAAGTGAGGAGGGAAAATAAGTTTAATTTCATCACAAAAGTCGAAAAGTCACCTATAATTAATTTCTTTAAAGGACAAATATTATTTTCATTTGTAGGGATCACAGTCCGTCTCCTTTTTTACCTTATCCCAATTTCTCCATTAATTTTGAAGAATACCCTAGAACACCTAAATTCGTGAATTTTGACCCTATTTCCCCCTTTTCCCAGTTTTTTTTTATATTTCCTAAATGTTAACGAGAAACTAAACCCGAAATATATATATCAATTCTATAGTTGCAAGTCAAAAATCTCTTTATAGAGGTTTATTATTTATTATTATACAATATTACACGCTGCACAGGCCAAAATTCTCTAAAAGCAGGAATAGTAATTCAACCAAATTGTTGAATTTCAAAGCCAAAATTCGAATTTACTAAAAATGAAGTTGAATTATCAAACCTAAAATATTAATTATCAACAAAAAAATTAATGTTTAAGAAAATAGTGGAATTTCCAATCAAAGAGATGCATTTTTAACAACATTGTTTTTTTTTCTTTTCAACAAAATAAGACTTTAAAACGAATAATTACATTTTCAACCATAAAAAAATGAATTTTCAACGATAAATGTAATAGTTGATATTTTAACTAAAAAAGATTTTAATTCTAAATAAAAAATAATGGATTTCAAAAGTATGAAAAATTGTTGTAACAAAATTGTTTAATTTACAAGTCAAAAGGACGATTTTTCAATAAAACATTTGAATTTCAACCAAAATGGGTGAACTTTTATCAACATTTTTGATTTTTTAACAATATAATTAAATTTTCAACCAACTATTTTGTTGAAAATTCGTTTTTTTGGATGAATTAAATTATTTTTTATTTAAAATTGTAGTCTTTTTTTCGTTAAAATAAAGACGAATTTTGAACAAAATAGTTGACTTTTCAACCAAAAAATATTTTTCAGTTAAGAAAGGAAAAACATTTTAACCAAATTGTTTAATTTTCAAACCAAAAAGACGAATCTTCAACGAAATAGTTGTTTTTTCAATCATAACAGATTTTTCATACAAGAAATAAAAAAATTGTCAAGCAAATTGTTGACATTTCAAGCCAAAAAGACGAATTTTCTACCAAACAGTTGATTTTTCTACACGAAAATGTAAACTTTTAAACAAAGAAGTTCACTTTCAACCAAACAGTTGAATTTTTTAACCAAAAATGATCACTTTTTTAAAAAATGTGTTGCATTTTCAACAAAATAGTTAAGCTTTCTTTCAAATAATTAAATTTTCAACCCTGAAAAATGAATTCTCGACAAAAAAGTTGAAGTTTCAAACGAAAACGATTTTTTAAACAAGAAATACAATTTTCAAGCCAATAAGACGATTTTTGTTA
>CAKNWT010081454.1:0-21009 GCA_932066315.1 Andricus coriarius | reverse complement strand
TTTTTGAAAAAGAAATCTAAAGAAAAAAATAGTTTAGGTTAAAGTTATTTGGTTTTTTGTGTGTTGTCTTATAGGTAAAAGCTAAAAGAATCATGCAATCCTATAATAATAGTTTATTTTATTCTTTGAAACATTTTGCACAGCTCTATTTGGTTGGTTCATATTTAAGGCCGTGGCTTTTTGTACAGAAATTTCGGTACTTATAGTCGGACTTTTTCAGTACGAATAGCAGTCTCTGGAATAGAGACTAATTGTACCGAAATTTCGATACGTATAGCCAGTTTTTTCCGGTACAAACAGCCGGATGTTTTCGGTTCACATAGAAACTACCCTCTATTACAAAAAAAACCTATAATAGATTATTATCAGACGGATCTCGACTAAAAATATTTATCTAAACTCTCAAGAAATCCAATATTATTTTTGATGGTATCGCCTGAAAAAGATGCTAATTTTACAAGAGATGTACGTCAAAATAAGAGTCAACTTTTTCTACAATGTTCATAAAATTGATGTGGTGACAAAAATCAACGACAACTTCCAGACAATTGTTAATAAAAAAAAAATAAAACAATTATCTAGAAGTTGTCGTTGACTTTTGTCACCACATTCATCTGTATCAATATTCCCATACGTTAATTACATAAAGGATTTAACATCACATATATCCTTCAATTTGAAAAAAATGTTCATAAGAACTTGAGTAACAACAATCTGGTGTGATCATTTTTCAGAGAAGCTTCTAAACGTTACAGAATTTATATTAGGTTGACATGTCCTTAATTTATGCAGATAAGCTCGTAAAATTTAGAGACCATCCATTATTGATAATAAAATGTCCTTAAATATCAGAAAAAATATTACAGTCTCTATTAAAACGTCACTCAAATGATGTAGGAGATTTTTTCCTTTATATATTTTAAATAACTGAAAGTGATGTGGTAATTTCCAATAATAAATACATAAATCCCAATAGAAAATCAGTGAAAATCAAGTAGGAAACTTACTTGTCAAAAGGTTTATTTCCCCAAATGTGAGCAGCGGAATTAACCAACCAAGTTCCATTCAGGGTCAGGGCGTACCTCAGTAAAGTGAGGTACCAGGCATTAATCGGCTTTTCTCCAAAAAAGTAGCAAGGAATCCAAGTGGGAATCAGAAAGCAGAAGATGGGCATGAGTATAATGTACAACCTGAAAATAGAATAAAAGTTTGGATTAAAAATATTAAGATTATACAATATACATGATGATGGAAAAGAATAAATGATAGGTGTACTTAAAAAAAAAATGTTTTTGAGGAGGGGCCCTTAATTTTGACTTCTAGAATGTCTTTTCTTTCACCCCGCTCCACCCACTCCAGTTCTGTTCAAATATCCAAAAAATTATCTCCAAATTCGAGCCAAATCGGTTAATATTAACCAGTGCCTCATATGGGAAAAAGGCAATTGTATGTTAATCTACTTTCTTTTCTAAGAGTGCTCCTAAATTCGTAAACAAATTTAAAGTGCTTGAACCATTTGTTTTATTAACACATTTTAATGTTAATTTTATTTTAATTATTTTATGTGTTTTTTATCAATAGAAAAGAGAAAATGCGTTCTAAAAATAATGTTCAGACAACACATTTTTTTAAACAATTTCAAGTTGTTCCAACATTTGTATATACAAACTAAAATTGTTTAAACAATTCCAATCTATTTAAACATGTAAGAGTATTCTTAGGAAACAAATTATTACTTAAAAATATTAAATTCTGTTGAAAATTTGGTAAGATATTTTTTTCTCTCCTGCTTTTTCCAGGTAAAGTATATATAGGACAACCCAGTGCCATGTGGATACCAGTACGCACTGAATAATGGAAAAAAGTGAACGGATTTTTAAGAAAAATTTCTGTAGTATTTCTTTATGAGTAGCAATATTAAAAACTAGTTTCGTAATCAGCCTTTTTACCACTTACTTGCTATTTTCGATTTGAAACATTGAGAAATGTGTTTCCGACATGGGGATGAAAATTTTGTTCGCTGACAGATTAACATTTTATAAGGAATTAAATTGCTTTCACTATTCTTTCACTAGTACCTTCGATGCTTCTAAATTTTTACTTTAAAACTGTCTAATGATTAGTTCTCCTTATTTTCATCGAAAATTTATTTTACGTGTTTTTATGAAAATTGTCATTCGGTACGAGGTTAATAAATTATTAACGGGTTAGGCTGGGGTATCAAAGTAATTTTTTGAATATATTTTTTCATTGTTTCATGTTTATTACGACACAGTTTGAAGCTCGTGCAATTTTTATAACATATTGAAAAAAATCACTGTATAAATAAAATAAGTAAATAAAAAATAAAATAATAAAAAATAAAAATAATAAACTAAAATAAATAAAAAATAAAATAGATTATTGTTTCATGAATTTATGCACAATTTGCTTCGACAACTGATCAGAAAAGGTTAAAAACATTCACTTCGTACCGGAAGAGTACCATCTGAATAAAATTTCAACGTTTAAAAAAAGTATAAAATATACGATAAATGGCTAATATAATTTATGTAATGGAACAGCTATCTTTAAAATTAATTTTCCAACTTCAGTATACTATGTAATACTTTCCCCAATTTTTCATCATTTATCAATATTATGACTTCAAAAACTTGTCTCTACCTGGTAATGATTTCCCCTAATTGAGTAAGTAGGTATTATTTAAATAATTGTGAAACTATTCAAACAAATTATTTCACTTTCATCAATGAGTTAATCCTCAAACGGCACACTTCAACCCAGCATACGTAAACGGCACACTAGTAAGAATTGTTTTTTTTGCAATGTTATTATTAAATATTGAACATATAATGAACATCTGGCATATATTACGCATATTTAAAAAATATATCTTTGTAGTGAGGATAAGCCGCTGCAGCTGTGCCTGCGCGAATACCAGCAAAATGAAAAATTTTCCGGTGCGAATTTGCACCAGTGTGCCGTTTTAGGGTTAAAAATGTACAACGTCTAGAAAATAAATTAATTTCGCGACTTACCTGAAAATTCCAAATTTTTAAATGATTAACAATTATTTAAACAATTAAAAGTTAGATTGAAAAATGACTGAGCATTTTTAGATTTGTGAAAAAAATTCCGAAAATCCATATATGAGTTATTTTTTGGGGACCCATGGGAGTGTCTTAAAGACATTCTACTTAAAAAACTATGATTTATTCTTAATTTTTTACGAATTCTAAATAAGATAATGAAACACGGAATTATTTATATCATATGAACGCGTTCAAATAGCAGATTAACAAAAAGCTGCCTTTCTCCCATGTTAAGGAGGTACGGTCACGAACGCACTTTTCTTACGGATTTGTTTAAACTTTGACTATAGGTTCTTTGGAATGTTATCTAAGCATTTGCGAAATTTAAAAAATATTGTCTTCTCCTGAGCTGAGATAATTAAGATCAAAGTTGAACCCTTATACACGTAAAGCCTATCCCAAGCATAGGAAAATGTTATATTTCTAACTCTAACTCGTAAACTATTCTTACCGTTTTTTTCAAAAACTAATATATATTAGAAGGGTGTTTCATGAAGATTTAAAAAAAATTCAGAATTTTTGTCCTCTTAGTTTGAGAATGAGAGGTATGCAAAGTTTGAGAATTTTGAATTATTCGAAAAATAAAACAAGCACGTGGTAGCCATCGGACAACGCTGTCGGAGCGCCTATCGGGTCTAGCGCATGCGCAACAGTTTTAAATCACTTATGAGAAATTTTGTTTTTTATAAATTTACCTTTAACTACTAATCGAACTGTCATTTTCAACAAATGTGACGTTTTAATTTGAAGTCAAAGAGCACAACTGTCAAAGCAGACACCATGAAAAATGCGACGTTGCCGCGTCTACTCTGAGATCTTGAGGATTTAGTGTGTACTCGTCTGTACACAACTTCTCTATGTGCAATGTACAATCATAGCCAAAAATTTTCCCTTGGGTCTGACAGGAATATAATTAATAAGACATTATACCGCCATAATTAACTAATTCTTGTCTTTCTTTGACGTAAATAAGGTACGCAGTATCCATTTAAGCGTTAATAAAACTTATATCACTCAAACAGTATTATTTTCCGACATAGATTTAGGACTAACTTTTTGCAGATAGTATGCGCGACCGTATCTCCTTAAAAGGATGAAAAAATTCATGGTCTTTGAGTTACGGAATAATATGACCAGATTTGGCTCAAATTTGGAGGTTACTTTTTTTGGGTATTCGACCAAAACTCGGAGATGAGAGCAAGGACAACAGCGAATAATGGTTCCTTCCTCAGCGGCAACTTTTTCTCCAGAATTTCATTCTATTTTATTTTCTGGACAATCATTTTCCACTTATTTATCAAATTTTTATTTTCTGCTGTATTTCTGACAGCGCGATTACCTACATATTTTTCAGCGAAAATTTTATTATTTTTAATTTTAGAGGCAAGCATTTTCCAATGGTTTATAAAATTTTCATAAATTTTAGATCAACTTCGTGAGCGGTTGATTACAAAAATTTATAAAAATATGAAAAATCCAACTTTCTTACTTCAAATTCTTAAATAAGTAACGCGTGAAAAAAAGGGTCCAGGTGGAAGTTTTGTTTTGTGGATATGATTTGATAGGGTAAAGTGTATAAATATTTCTATTGGTTCCTTAGTCATTTTGTGTATTTCTTTGTGAACCGTGAGCAGGATGACTTTGTGAAGCTCTCCACCTCGGGTAATTACTAGAAATATTGATTAGCAGCCCGGGTCGGAGCTGTATTGTGGGTCAAGCAGGTTCTTTGAATAACCATCATGCAACTCCAAAATTTTTTTAAAATCCATCCCCACTCGTATGCATCCTTTATCTTATGAATTTCTAAATCCTCAGTAGTGTAACGTTTCATTCTTATTTTATAATAATACAATAGAAATACCATTCTACCTTTTTTGCCATAGGATTATGGGGTCCTTCTCGAGGTCGCTCATATCGACTGTTGCACCTTTTTTCATGACGTCAGGATGCTTTCGAACCAAAAGCCATCCCATGTGGGAGAAAAAGAAACCTCTGTTTGCATTATGAGGATCAGCGTCGGTGTCCGTGAATTTGTGGTGGACTCTGTGGTCTCTTACCCACTCGTAAATGTGGTTCTATAATGAGAAATATAATTTTATAATAAAATATATTCGTTTCATATTTTTAATTTAATAATTATAAAATTGCTTCCTTTAAAAAATATGTAGGCACCTTCACGGCAACAGGATATTGTAGAATGTCCTGCCAAAGATACAATTTCGATATCCCTGGAATATCCATAGGATATTGTGGAATTTTTTTGGGATATTGTTTTAATATTCAAAAGTGGGGTAAATTAGGACATTCCTAAATTGATAGTTCAAATTACTTATGGTGGGTGGTTTTAACCATAATCTAGAACCAGTTAAGGCTTGAACTGATTGCCGATTCTTGGAACACTTTTGAGTAATTTATCCTATCAATTTAGGGGTTTCTGAATTTACCCCAAATGTTCGAAATTACCCCGTTTGACGTTATCTCTGTGGGACTTTTGAATCACATCAACGTCCCCTAGATATCCCTAGGAAGACCCTAGGATATCTCGGGACATAAATAGGATATTCAATAATATACTGTTGCTATGAGGGCATTCAGGATCTATTTCAATTAATAATTATTTTGTAAATGAAGACACACCTGGAAGGCTACTGTTTGCAGAATCATCAAAATCATGCGCATGGGCCATTTTGCCTTGTAGGCTCTGTGTGCCCAAAGTCTGTGGGCTCCAGCTGTGATACCTACTCCGGATAGAATGCCGATGGCTATCGCTGAAAATATTTATTTTTATTATATTCAAAAATTGCCATATCTCATGTTGGACTTTTGAATATCCCAAAAGCAGTCCAGGGTATCCTAAAGATAACCCAGAGCTTTCGCTAGGATGTGCCTTTTTATATAAAAGAAAACAAAAAAAGTTTTCTGAACCTACTTTTTTCTATAATTAAAAGTGAAAGGAGTTGATAATCTGAAACTCACCAGTTACGAAACTGGCGAACTTGGCACTGGTAAAGACAAGGTAGAGTCCGTAAACAGCAGCACCGTGAATGTAAACGAAAGCAATAACATTTCTCCAAACTATGTGCCACTTGTACTTTTGCTCGTCACTTCTGGATTTTGATAGAGATAACTCTGGCTTTGGTACACTTTTTTTTTCCTGAGAAATTCCATGCTGAGAAGCCTCAAGAAGAAGGGTGGCCGAACTGCCAAACAGAGTTGGTGCCATTTTTCTTCAGGAAGACCTGTTGAAAATCAGTTTAAAAAATACGTTAGCCTAGATGCATAAAAAATATTTATAATGCGTTCAAGACAATTCTAAAATTGTGAAGGTGCTGTAATCCGTCAACGAAACCACAAAAGACCGTGACTAATAATCTTGTATTGTGGTTAAGAACATGAAAGGGTTTACAAACGACCCACTTGGAAAGATGCGGTGTTTCAACTACTGATGTAGTATAATAGAAAGTCAAGGTCCGAGGTTAAATAATTCTTTAACTTTCCATTATGATTTTTTATTTGCAGAATCAACTAGGCGATCGCATTTGCAATTCTCATTCAATTTGATTATAATTATCTGCTATCGCAGCTAAAATTTGGGTTGTATTAACCGATTCATTTTTTGTTTGTAGAGATTCGTAATTTACAAAAAATGCGAGAAACTAAACCTGCTTATATAAAAATTATTGTTAGGTGACTATACATTTGTATGGTTCAATCGAATAAAAATAATAACTCTTTTTAATTGTGTGTAAAGATAAGTAAGGAATTGCATTTTCTAAAAGCGATGAGAAGATGTTTGTTCTACTTTTAGGATGAGTTGGATTACGACTTGTCACTAGAAAGTGTTATAAACTACTATTGTTTAGCACTTATTGCATATATATTCATATTTCCTTAACGACCATCGAGGCGATTATTAGACAAATCTGTAAATTACACGATGTTTTCTTATTACCATTCATAATGGAGAACCATCAACTTTCCCGAGTCATTCGGAATCTCGAAAGCGCACCAGTGTTCCCTTTTGGAACATTTTTACGGTTCATATCCGGACTGATTTGACTACGAACGAACAAAATATGCAATTATAATTATCGAGAATATGATAAATTTATAAATGTAATTTACTAGAAAAATTTGAAAATAAAATGATGTTCGCGTTTTTCTAAGTCGTGATCAAAATTATTATTTTCGGGTTCAGGTGAGAGATAATGAATCTATTGGCACTACAATCCTTCCCAAAAGTAACCGAAAGTAACATTTTATGTTTAAAAAAAAGTGCGATGCATGTTCGCTTACGGCATTCGCCAATTTGAGATGGTTTTTTTTTTCGAAAAGCAGTATTTCAAAGTTCAAACTTCAAAAATGCCCCGGCCAACCGATTTTTAACCTAAATCCAGTTTGATGAACTTCGTCCGACTAAGCAAGTAAATTATAAACATCGATTTCCTCCCGCAAGCTTTTAATCGATATTGATCAATTTACTCATCCCGGAATATTAATTTTCCTAACGCTCTAGAAAGCAGATGGGAAAATAAATCAGGAATTTTGAAAATAAATGTTATGAGAAATTACTCTTAAGAGAAGGTAAAAAATACTTTGAATATAATTTTCATGCATAAATATGAGAGTTTACAACTTGAAATAATGCTAAGAACTGGCAGATATTACTCATTCTTCTCTTTTATGTTATAAAAATAAGGAGCAGATAGGTACGTTAAATATAACGGTTAGTAGCATTTAAAATGTTTTGCTCCCCTTTTTCCTTTATTTTATGAGTTGCCTACTTTCAAGAATAGGTACTCTGAACATAGCAGTAAAAAGAATACTTAATCTGAAAATGATCAATAACTAGTTTTTTAAACATACTTTCAACAATTCTAGTTCAATTTGTATATTTTCTAATGATCGTTCAATATTCTTTTTTTTTTAATACAAAATATTTTACCATCCATCATACAACATGCCTGATAAATGGAATGACGTGCAACTATTTGCGCTAAGTTAATCAATAACAGCGTTGGTATTAAGAATTGTAAATTTATCAACGCTTCGAATAATAATACTTAAACGAAATATAAATTGCTGTTTGTTTTAATACTTTAGATTTGAAATTCTTTTAAGTATAAAAAATTTAACATCTAATGAATATTATTATCTAAAAAAATTGAAATTTTGAAAAATCACACAACTTAAAGGTGAAGAAATTTAAAAGATTTGAAATTTAACAGGTAGCAAAATTAAAAAAAGCATCCGATTTTGAAAAATTGACCAATTTTAGTCGAGGCAAATTTTATACAAATTTAAAATTATTTTTAAACATTGAAATTGAAATTTTATTTTTACATTGGGAAAAACATTTTCCTAATTATTGTATAACTTGAAGTTTTTAAAAATTAAGAGAAAACTATTCAGCACTAATGATTTCAAAATAGCTTTTGGATTTAAAAGGTTTCAAACTTTGAAATATTCTAATGTTCTATTTTGAAGTATATATTTTTTAAATAGAAATTCAATCATTTACAATATGTTTAAAGATATTAACTAATTATGCATTTTTGTATAGGATTCCTTTTTCGATTTCATACGCTTTCAATCACAAATTTGTCAACAAATTTGTCAACAAAGGTACCCCAATTTGATCTTGTATACCGATTAAAAAAATTTTGAACACCATGCAGTTTTGGACATTTAAATTAAAAATTGTACATTTTTCAACTTTTTTTCCAAACTGTCCAAATTTAAATGTTTGAATTTGAAATTATTTTGTTTGTAAAGAATTTATATCTGCTTTTATTAAATTCGAAATTAAAAAATTTGAAACGCTTTAATTATTAATTTGTCAACTATTAAGATACCCCAATTGGAAACTTTACGATTTTCAAGAAATTTAATTTAGAACTATATATAGTTTTAGGCGTTTAAATTGAAAATTATACTATTTTTATTTCAATATGGATCAATTTTTAACACTTTCAATGCAAAATTATTCAAATTTAGATGATTTAATTTTAAATTATTTGATATGGAACCTTTTCTAAATGTTTCTATTTGAACAATTTGAAATTAAAACCCTAAACCTTTCAAAATTTAAATTTTTCTAATTTAGAATGTTTGAGTTTGAAATTTTCCGATTAAACAAATTTTTAATTTAAAAGTGTTGAAGTTTAGAATGGCACAATTCAATTAATTTGAGAAAATTGCAATTGAAGTATTTTGGAATTGAATTTGTTTAAAAATAAAACGTCGGAAAAATACATGGGACAGCCAGTAATTCTCGACTTCATAGTGTAGTATTTGCGTTAATCATAATACCATATAATCCTGAATATTGTATGAAAAATTTGTTTGATTGTTTGAGTTGAAGTTTACATTGGAAATTATTATCAAAGCCTGAATGTTTGCATTCAGAATTATCTGCTTTGGAACCTTTTTTAATTTAAAATTGTTGTATAATTATGAGGCATCCAAATTGAACACCATTTAATATTCATTATTACAATTTTAATTTGAAATAATTCGATTTGAAAAACTTGAATTTAAAAAATGTTAAATTTCATAATAATACCAGATGATACTACCTGAATAATTTGAGCAAATTGAAGTTTAATTATTAGTAATTGAATTACATTTCAGAATAGTGCAAATTACTTGCCCCTGATATATTTTCTGCAGGAAGTTTTACTACATAGTGAAATCTACTGCGTAGCAAAATTTATTGTCTCTCAAACTGTCTCTATAGTTAACTATTTGCACTAAACATGCAACCATGCAATCATGAATAGTTCAGTTGAAAATTGTTTTATTTTAATTATTTCATTTTGAAAGCATCAAAGCATGAATGTTTGAATATGGAATGTTTCTCTAAATTAGAAACGTTTATGAGTCATTCCAGTTTATTTCACCGAAGTCGGCTGTGACCTCATTAAAGAATTTTTTGATAATTAGATATGACAAAATTAAATGTTTTTTAAAAATTATTTATTGCGTAAAATTATCGAATGTCTTTATTTATATTTAGAAATTTGACTTTCAAAATGCAAGGGTACAGAAAAATGTCACATTTACGAGCATTATAGAATAGAGGGAAACTCAAATTCTACAATGTAAAATTGAATTGAATCATATCAGATGTATTCAACATATTCATATAACGTGAGCAAAAGTAACTTTAATATAAAATACTGAGCGAAATTTGAATTTAAAAAATATCTATAACATAACCCTTTTTCGACACTTTCGAATCATTATTAAAATTGCTGTGTTTAATTTTTAAAATTGAAATTTACTTCATAAGGTCAATTTTTTTATTCCCCAGGAAATTTTGCGTTGTTCCGAGCCCTTTTCTACTAAAATATCGATTTTCAAAATAGCTCGCAAGATTGCTATTTAAGGTTTGGTTAAACGATGCAACGACTAAGTTAAAGTTGGCCAAATATTTAAAAATTCAAATTTCATCCAGTTGAATCACAAAAGCCAAACTTCAACTTATTCCTTACCTCGTTTAACCAAACCTCAAAATCGTAATTTTTGGGGCTATTTTGAAAATCAATATTTGGGTAGAAAATGGCTCAAATCAACGCGAAATTTTCAGGATATAAAAAAGACCTGATTTACTTATACTGTAAATCCGGGATTTTTTCATTCTGTGCCTATGAGTTATTTATCCGTGAAAATGGACAATACTTCCAAAGTGACGAGATTTTAAATGAAATTTTATATATTTCAGCATCAAAAATGGAGAAAAATAGCTTAAATTTTGAAAAATCTGCAAAAAAATCAACCGCATGAGGTTAGTTTTAAGTTAAAAAATAAAAAGCCGCGATTTTCATAACACTTCAGTAGTGCATAAAAATGTTTATTTTCCAGTCATTTTTGAAATTGATGTGGCTAGTCGTCCCGAAAACCATTAGCCAGGTTTATGAAAAATATTTGCCTACTCAACCCGAATTTCGGACATTTGTCGCCCATTATTCCATATTAAACTTACTTTTGCTCATGTTATATAAAAGTTTAAAGACTGTTGAATTCTTTTTATACTAACCCCTTTTCCAGCAAACAAATAAGCTTTTGCAATAATCCAAATTACCCAACGAACTGTCTACCTATAGTAATACTAGTCCGTGCCTTCAATTTTACATTGTAGAATTTGAGTTTTTCTCTATTCGATAATGCACATAAATATCATATTTTTCGGTACCTTTGCAGTAATGTAATTGTGATAAATATATGTGTTTAATAAGTTAAAAAACATTGGATTTTATTATACTTAAGTGTATACAATTTTTTAAAATTAGGTCAAAACCAATTTCGGCGAAATAAAATGGAATGACCCTTATACATTTTGAAAATGAAAAATATTTGAGCTGCATAATGGAATGAGTCTGATTTGTCGTCATGACGTGCGCGTCTCGTGCGAGCATTCGCGCTACTTAACCATATACCGATTGAAATTTGTCGAGTGAGAGCAGATGACTTGCTTGAAAGTAGGAAGCGAGACAGAAATACGGCTGCATGGAAGCTGCTAGTAGTAAAAGTGCTGTTCTTAGCGATAACTTCGATTCGAACGGTACCTGATCCGCACATGCGAGAGTCGGGAAGTGAAGAGAAAGAAGCGGTCTTTTAAAGAGCTCGAGAGACGTAAACGAGTTCTTTGGAAAGGAGGTCACTGGAGACTTCGAGGTCAATGCCAATCTGTGCCCGGACCATTGATATGCCTTCAGCGCATCAAATATGACAACATTTGTAATAAACGCCAAATGAATAAAATCGAAACCTCATTAATAGTGTTCAGTTCAATGAGCATCACATTCCGGAATGGGAAGGGGTTGATAAACGATTTCTAAATTCGAATTAACTTTCATGGGTGTCCACTTTTCTAAATGAAATTTTTAGGTGAAGGACCTTGCATAAATTAATCTTTTCAGAGAATCATGATCAACATGATTTTTTATTTCAGTTTTACTTTTTGCTGTTCTCATTCAGTGTGCCAATTTGATTCCTTATGGGTAACTTTCTGTTTCAAGTATTTTGGGAGGCGGTGACGCAATACGTCTTGGTTTAATGACCTGAATTGATTCATCCGAATTTATAACAGGACTTAAGATTTTTTCAAATAGTTCCTCAATGAATAACTGTAACCTATTCTGAATAATCTGGAAGCAGATTTAGGTATGCATTCTGCTATTATTGCCTGGAGCTATTTGAACTTTTTATCCTCTACTTTGTGTTGCAATCAGATGACTATTTAAAAAATAAACAGCGAATAAATATATATAGAATATTTTATGGAAATAAAATTTGGGCCTAAATATTATCTGTACATAGATAAACTATCACCTTAAAATAAAGATGACAGTAGTTAAATGAAAACTTCAAGTAGAAAAGTTAACGCATGTTCTTACAAGTTCTCAATATCCTTAATCAGTATATCAACTGTTTTATATTAAAAAAATGTCAGGAAATGAGTAGAAACAGACATATTAAATTTTCAAACTGATTTTGTTTTCAAATTCAAGGTTCGTTTCAGGGGCCCTGTTAAATTCTGGGAAGGTTACTTGTGAATGTTTTGGTATAATTTTGGAACTAGTTCAACCTTCGCCAAAATGGTTCAGTTTTGAAGGAAGTGCACATGAATTTACAATTGCTTCTATCATATACAAAATCAGAATATGCTTTTTACGATTTATTATTTATTTTTTGTTTATCTTTCATAATTGCGATATATAATATACAATCACAGTAAACAAACACAAGATCAATTACCTGTATTAAATATGTTGCAATCCTTTAGGAAATCAGGATTTTTTATTGAAGACACCACCAATGTGAAATTGAATTTTTTTTTTATTTTTAGTAAAGAGAAAAGTTATTAATCTTAAAAAAAAAGATTAAACGGCGGTGACGATTGAGAGAAAATAATATGCCTATGCTCTTATTACTTTCTTTCTACTGTGCGTTTTTTCGTTACCTTGTCCACAAGTATCATGATACTAAAAAAATATAGTGTAGTTGCAATTAAGATAATGGGGCAGATAGCTTTGCAGATAATGCTAATTTCAAACTTGTCTTGACGCATATATGAAGAATTTTTAAATTTTGATCCTGAACTTGTAATCGTTTAATTTGAAATTTGAATTATGTTATTTTTAAAGAACTAATAAAAAATGTAACCCAAAATAAAATTTCATACAATTTTCACCACTTTGAAAAAAAGTTTCATTTTGAACAAAGAAACATTTGATATTGATCAGTAGAGTGAACATAACTGAAGTTCAACATAAGTTTGTAAGGAAATTACCTGAAACAAAATTGAAACCCTAGTTTTCTCTGAGCGCTTTCAATTTTTAATGAATTCAGTAAAACATTGTACATTGTTTAGCGTTCCGCAGTTTGAAATGAAAATGTAAAATCTTATTCGATTGTCTAAGTTTCTATTTAAAAATTCTTCTATTCATAACACTTTCAATATGATCTAATTATGATGGTTTATATTTGAAACGATTTGAAAAGTTTTTGATTTTAAACTGTTGAATTATTGAATTACCCTAATCGGAAATTTTACTATTTTAGTGGGATTAAAAATTGTTTAACTTTCTGATACAATTTTCAAACTCAATTTTTTAACGAATTAAAATTGTACATTTTTCAATTTGTAGCCAGACAATTTTGGAAGTTTCAGTTTAAAATTCTACATTTTTTAACAATATTAGTTTCAAATCATTAAATTTAAAATATAGACAATTTATTCAAATTACGATAGTTTCGACTGAAAATTAATCGATTTCCCAGGAAAAAAGAAGCGACTAAACGATTGCTTTAGTGAATCGGTTTCTTTCAAGAAAGCGGATTGGACATCGTCTTCTCAATCGAAATGATGCGTTTGAATCGTACCTCAACATCGAAATGACTTCAATCTGTGGTTAATAAATAAAGCGTTAAATTTAAAATCGTAGTGAATCGGTCTTTATTCAAATTTTCTAATCGGTTCTTTGTTTCTGGGTTGAGCAGTTTTTCATTTAACGTTTAATTTGCAACGTATTTTATTTGAAATTAGTTAATTTTAAATGAATGAAAAGTCATTATTCGTAACGAAATATTTTTTATTTAAAAATAATTGTTTAGTTTTCAATGTGCAAATTAAAAAGTATTCGACATGGAACGTTTTGGACTGTAATGCTTCAAATTTAAAACGCTTCTACAACTAAAAGGTGGCAGCACAGAACCAGATAAGCAAAAAAATGGACATTTTTCAAAAGTGCGAAAAAACATCATTCGAAAGGATTTGGATTTCAAAATCAAATATTCGCTACCGAGCCAAATTGTTGCTGAATTGAGGACAAAAATGTTTGATGAAAAAAAGTTATCAGGTCCGAGGAAATGGATTTGGAAGTTGATAATCTCAAAGTGAAACTGACCTGAAATTGGACCAGACTTGACTGTGGATTGCGATACAAAATTCACTTTTCAGTTTAAAAATAAAAAACAAATCACGCTTCCGAGATATTAGGTTTCTAAATACGGATAAATAAGATTTGAGGTAGAAAAGTTATCCACTTCCGAAAAAATCGACCGAGAATATTCAAATTTAAATTTCATGGATTTTCAAAACCGGCTTTAGATAGCAATTAAAAAAAGCTATTTTAATTTTTGGCCAAATTCAAAACGTACTCCCGAGATATGGGGGTGATGAATAAGAATAAAAAATGTTTGATATAAAAGAAATTATTCTATTCCGAGAAAATTAAAATAGAAGATCGCGATATCATAGTATGATAGACATTTTTTTGTTAAAAATCCGAAAGAAATAAGAAAAATTTGTTTTTATTAAATGATCATTATTTCAAGAAATATCTATGCTACAAGGTTGAAAAAAATGATTACTACGTTATGATTGTAATAAATTGTAACAAAATTTTTAAATAATTTTTTAAATTAAATTATTGAATCAAAAACAGAAGATTAAAAAAATCCTTTTACCACAATGTGTACTTGATTTATAAAGAATTGTGTATGTCATGAACCCATTTTCGATCAAAGTGTTGGTTATCTAGTTCACTTTTAGAAATTTCCTGAAATTTCAGTCAGTTTTAATTTTGAAGCGAAAGTTATTGAAATTTCATAAAAGTGACTCTGAAACCTGTTTCAATTGCTTGTACCTAAATGGAAATATGAACAAATTTTAAAAATAATTCATGAAATTAAATTTAGAAGCATTGTATGTGATATATTTTTCTATCGATTAATACATTTTTTGCAATTACATGTACAAAATTGGTTTTACTTTGTCATTTCGAAAGAAGTAATTTTAGAGAACTGTTCCTAAAAAAGTTTCATCATCTACATTGAATATCCATAGGATATTCATGAACATTTACAAAAAATTCAGTGCACTATCCCTTGAAATAGTTTCAAAACTTACATTGAAATTTCAATAAGGCTATTTAAATTTCAGTGTTGCATGAAATTTCAATGAGTTTTTCACTAACCGTAGTGTAAAAAGCTTCACTAACATTTTCATGAAATTTCATGAACCTACTTCTAACAGTGTTCTGTATTTCAACCCTTCAAGTGTTAATTTTAGGCACAGGAAAAAAGTTTAATTTTGAACAAATAAACAGCGTAAAAATAAACTGAGACAAAAGTAAACCATAACTGGTGTATATTGAGAATATTTGACACTGATCAAGAGAGCGAACATAATTGAAGTTTAAAATGAGTTTGTAAGAAAATGGCCAGAAGCAAAATTGAAATTGGAATTTAAGAAAAATGAGATTATTTTGACTTACATCAAATTAAGAAAATTTAGAAAAAGGAGGAGAAAAATAATAAAAAAAAAGGTTTTAAGAAAGTGGAGAAATTCATGCTTATGAATGATACTTGACTCATGAAGAAATAGATCTTTAAGAAGAATGTCAAATTAAATTAAAAAAATTCGCGTTTTTTGGCACTTCTTTTTTCTCAAAACGTCATTCGAAAAGAAGGTTCTGAACACTTTCAAAAACTTACTTTTTCCACCAATGCCCGAGCGGTAAAGCCTCCCGAATGCAAGTGGTAAATGTCACTAGTCACACCGAGAAAAGGCACTGAAAGTCGGATCTAGTATGGAGAGATGCTCCGATCTGACTGTAAGTTCACTTCGAAATACGGAGATGCAAGAGAATATGTCCCACTTATGAGGTTCGAAGCGCCCCGTAAAACCGTATCCGACAAAACCTATCGTCCCCCACTTAGTATCTTTGCCCCAAAAAGATCACCGAAGGATTCAACACCTGTAGGAAGGCACTCACTCCCTCTCTCAAGTTCCTTCATGAATATTCTCTTTTTCCTCTTACTTTTTATTTCTTTCTCATATTTTTTCTGTTATACACTTAGGGAGAATTTTAACGAGAAAAACGCTAGGAGTAAAGTACCTTCATTTGAGAGGAATACGAGCATAAGACATGCAAAACTGCAATAATAAAAATACTTCATATTGCATGAGTGGATGGTACTTATATGAAAAGGAGGATAATTCCTTTGAAAAAAAAAGTAAAATCGATGTGCTCGTAGATGGGTGTGACAATACGACAGGTATATCATTGAGTATTAAAGATAAATTCGATTTCGTTAGACCGGTTCCTTAAGTAGGATATACCGTTTTCAAATGACTGTTTGCAAATTTTATAGTATCGCTTTCAACCATTAGATTATGGTGTTCACTCCAATGCTGAAAATCAAGGTTGAATTTCTATTTGGGATCTGTGGTGACAATTTTTTTTTAATTTCTGTGAAAGTATAGCTTTCGGATTGTGACTTATTATAATGTTGTGCATCTGTACAATTTTAAACAATTTCAATTTGATATTGTCAAATTGCGAATGAATTCATTTTAAAACTATTCAAATAATTAAGCTTCTTTCTTATCTTTCTTCTCAATCTAATAAAACAGCGAATTCAATTTATAAATGTGTAATCCAACACAAGATCTATTGCCCAATGTTTCCGATCAATTTCTGAAATAGCAAACGTTGTTTCACAAAACGGATGGTCTTTCCTGGTAGCGGAAATAGCTACAATACCGATTCAACAATAGAAAGATTCATGTTGTAATCCACATGTCGTCCTTACTGTCAATACTTTTCAGTTATTTATTTAGCCCAATTGATATCCTTTATGGATGGTTAATTATATTCAGAAATTGAAAAAGCAATTTGAACGCATAATGTTTCAAATATGGATATATTTCGCATTGAATCATGTACCGAAATGGAAGTTTCATTCCTACTTTTTACTGAAAAAGTGATTAAATCTTAAAAATATATATCTAACAGAGTCTCTGTCTGAATCTAAAAACCTCTTTTTGAGTGTTGTCTTTTTAATTTTAGTGTAAGTCCTTCCTCTTCGACCAACTCCATACTCGACTGTTTCCAACACGGTGCCATTTTTTTCATTCATAATACTGTATGAGAAAAAATTCTACCAAAATTTGATGTTCAATTGCAGAGAAGAACACGGCAGCAAAATTATTTTATATTTTATTCACGAAATGTTGTTTTTCTTCAAGAAAATAATTTCTGCTTCAAAAAAGTAATTTTGTTGCTTCAATAAAACTATTTTTTTAAGTCTTCAAAAGTTTGGTTTGATAAAAAAAAATTATTATGTTGAACTTACAAATATTTGGTTAGTTTGAATAATATTTGGTTCGTTTATTTTATCAAGTCTAAAAAATTGTTCTTAAGCCTAAAAAAATCATTTTGTTGAGCTTCAAAATATTTGGTTCATTCAACCAATAACACTTTGTGTAGTGCGTGCAAAATTTTTTGTTTGGTTGGGAAACCGCAATCTTATGTTGGGTCAACCAAACATTTTTCTGAGTTTAGTGTAATATCTGAAATTGCATACTCTTCTTACGAAAATATTTTCTGTACAATAAGGATGTTAAATTCCTATATAATTGTTAAACGTTTGTAGCAAAAAAAGATTGAATCATTACTAAAATCTAAAGCTATTTATTCGATTGCATCTTTATTATTTTTTGAACACTGAAAAATAATGTCAGGAATTCAATTATGATAAAAGAAATGAATACTCTATATACTTAGTTGCAGATTAATGAAAGCATTTTTGCAAACATGAATCAACGTCGCAATACAAAGGAAGTTGGTACAATGGTTCCCACGAACATTTGTAAACCAATTAAGCTAACAAAGTTTCCAAATGTCTTCAAAGTTTGACTCATTGGTCAAACTGTTACTAAAAGTCAGACATTTATGAAATTCAAACATCGATCTTGGCAAACCATTATAATTTGAAATTATTTGTAAAACTTGGTCAAAATTAACAAAAATCGTTGTAAAAAACGGATTTAGAAGCAGATTTTAGATTGAAAATATTTCCAATTTGTAAAATTGCACATTTTTTTAATTTCTAAATTTAAAAGTTTTCAAATTAAAAAAATATATATTTTATTTATCTGGAGCTTAATTACGAATTTTTGAAACTTTTTACGTTTAGAGAATTACAGAAATTCAAGTTTAAGGGTGTACCGATTTGAAAGACATTAAAATTCATGGATTTCCTACAATTTCATGGCATTTAATTTAAAATACGTCCCAATTGGGAAATTTGGAATATTTGGAACTTTGGCGTTTCAAAGCTTATTTTAAAAAAATCACACATTACATATCTAAATCCTGAGAGTTTTTAAATCTCTAAAACCCCTAGCGTCTGTAGCCGAACTTTTATCGAAAAGGATTTTTAATAATTTTAATTCCTGAAAAAAGAGATGCACCTCCCACATAACATGAAATGTTGCAGAAATACTTCTGGAATATTTAATTAAAACATTGGGAACATTCCAAATGAATATTGCAGCAGCAGCTTTCGAGAAAAATGAAAATGTCCAAAGCAGGCAATATTTGTCTGAAATATTTTAGAAATATTTCAAAAGAATATTGAATTGGGCTTGCCTTATGTGCTTGCAAAGTGTCCGCAAAATATTGTGAAAATATTGTCTCTTAATTTTTAGTAATATTTCTGCGCAACGCTGCCGAAACATTGTGTCGAAAATGTTGTATAAATTTTAGCAAAACAATGCCTTCGTCATCCTTAAAAGTTTCTGTAGAACTTTGCCAACATTTTTATAACAAATAACAAAAAAACTAAAGGATACACTGTTAAAAAATGGAAGTTGTTGGACAGCTAAAGGGCAGAATGGAATTATTATAGCTTCGCTGGAGTCTAATCAACTCCATTCTGACCCTATATTTGATCAACAATTCCGCCTTTTTTTACCCGAGTTAAGAAATCAAATACTCATCATTTAATTAGAATTAACTTTCGCCTAAATGGCATTTATTACGTTTATAATAAGATACATCATATTAGACTAGGGTAACTTTCCCGAAACTGATTGAATATTTAAAAAATTAATCATCAATACAAATGCGAATGGAAACATATTAATATGATTCCATATAATAATTTTATAATTTAAATTAATCTTCCTCAAAATCGCCTTCTCCATCACTCGCATCTAGAAATAATTTAATTTAATTTTTTTTTTCGTGAATGAGCTCGTCTTCCATTTCTCCGTTTTCTTATCCCTGCAAGAGAATACCGTTAATTGGTTTCTATAAATTTGAAGATTTTTACTAATTTGTCCGTTTTTATTAGCTTTTCGAATATTTCTTCACTTGCGGGCATTCTACTTCAAAGTCGTCTTAACAAAAATTGAAGTGCATTGAATCCCCCGTAAAACTAAAGAAAGAAGAATTTTTAGTCTAATATCGCTTAGCAGATACAGTCATGGGCGTTTATATTTTCCTGAAATATTTGTAAAAATAAAATTTAGTTTTAGTTTGTATGAAGCAGACTTAATAAAAAGGAAATCTAAAAAAAATGTTTTATCTCTCACACGACCGAAGTTATAGTGTGTGGAACAATACCCATTATTATGAAATTTGGTTATGTTTGTTTATGAACTTTTATTATTATAAGGACAACTTCCAACGCAAATCCCAATATAGACGTACCAACTTTCATAAAATGGTGCATAAAACTGATAGAATGCCTTTATTTTTTTTTAATAATACAAACTTTTTTTAGGTATTGGAAGAAATGAAAAGTGTGGTTTTCCTGAAAATTTTCCTTTCTTGTTTTCAACATTCAATGAAAAAATAAACAAGATTTTCTGGAAAGCCTCATCCTTATATTTTTTTCATATTTGTTTACAGTTCTGCTTATATGTATAGGGATGACAATCATTTTAGAATCCGGGATTTTTAGAATATTTTTAAATATGTTTAATTTTTTCCCGTAAAGGATGCAAAATTTGCAAGAGGTATTTTTTGTAGAACTTTTCTAGATGTGTAATCTTATATGTGAACATTTTTCGTACCTTTCGTAGTTTCCGAAAAATAATAAAAAAATACGATTTTTTTAAAATAATTTTTTTCTAATTGAAGTAGTGGCTTATCAAGAAGAAAACGCACGAGATGTGTATTACATATTGCCAACTATTTCTAAACAAAAATTTCAAATCATTTTTCAAAGTTTTTTCAATTTGTTGGGATTTAATTGAAAGAGCAAGAATTTCCATGTCGAATGAACAGAACAAAAACAACAATACCTACCCTTGTTCCAAAAATATAGAATTTTGTAAACAATTTCTGTCAATTTTTGATAACTTGCGGTTAATCTTCGAATGATTATAAAAAATAAAAAATAAAAATTTTCTTACTAAACTGTGAAATAATTTTTTTTTTCTTTTCAACCTGGAATAAGATTGATCCATATACCAAATCATTCTGACACTTTCTTTATTTTATACTTTTATAATTTTTGAGACTAGGCTTTTTTAAAAAGATTTATTTAAGCATTAAAATAAAATCAAAATAAGTATCAAGATGAAAATGGTTAGCACTGAAAATATTTTTTT
>CAKNWT010081422.1:0-10134 GCA_932066315.1 Andricus coriarius | reverse complement strand
CAATTTGTGGAAAAATATATTTTGTGATTCTGTACGTCGCACCGAATTACGATCAACTCGTGTGGAAGTATATTGCAACCATATCAGTATCATTCCAATTTTATTTTTCATAATTCTGGAAATATGTGATTTATGGAAAATTCTAGAAGCCAGATATCGTACCTCGGACTTTTCGTAGCTTTTCTTAAAATCTTGTACTTGACATATTCAGTGGCTAAAAATTATAAAAAAATTTTATTGTAATCCAGTTTCAATAGAAGAGATTTAAATGCTTAAAGGATTTAATGTGAGAGATTTGATATTTAAAAAACAAAATTTGGAGCCTACATTGATATTTTTCCTTAAAATAATTGCAAAAATATTTAATAAAAGTCTAATATTAAACGCAGCTTCATTTTCTCTCTTGTGAGTTTACGTGTTGTAAAATATTTTACGGTAAAACTTCGAGTATAGCTGGTAGTAAACACTGAGGTGCAGCAACGACAAACATTAAAGGGTTTGGTGAAGGATAGAGTGAGGTAGAGATTTTCGCCACTGGAATTCACCAATGTCGTAAAAAAGATGTAATAAAAAGAACTATAAAGAGTAGCAATTCCGGAAAGGATTGTTTAAGATGCGTGTAATTCACTTATGCAGGAAATAACCTAAAATCCTCGGTTTTGACTTTTGCAGAGGGATAGTTCCAAATTTCATCGAATTACAAAAAACATTAACTCCACCCTCTAGTTTTTCCCTACATCCTTTTTTATTCTTTGAACATTTCACGGAAGACACATTTATACTGGGAAAATTGTGAAAAAATTGTGATAAAAATGGTGACTAGTTTCACTCTTATCCTTACAATTTTTTGAAAATGTCTTTGCGTTCTTGAATACGAAATGGCTTTTTTCTAAAAGAATGTATTCTCTTCAATCTCGAAGGTCACATTTGCAGGGTTGGAAGGAGGTTAACGTTGGTTATTGTAGGATTTAACATCACAAATGGAAAAAATAAATGTAAACAACAATTTTTTTAAATTCTTGGAAAAATAAAAATTAATTATTTTATTTTACAAGTAAAGCATCTTAATACAGACTTCGCACTCTTTCCCCTATTCCTCTCTCTATCCCTTGTTTAACGAATTCCTCTTTTTTCCCCTGTTTTCAAACAGGGATAAAGAAAGTTTGAGAAAAATAGAGAGAAGAATATAAAGGAAAGAGAGAGAAGAAAGGAGACAGAATATAGTGATAAAGCGTCTAAAATTTGATGGAAAGGTATTGAAAACAGGAGTAAACGAAGTGCTAAAGAGGATAGATGCGAAGGTAGAGGTGGAGGAATTCAGAAATGTAGGGAAAGACGAGGGGAGAAGAGAGAAAATCTTCTGGTAAAATTAAAGAACTAGGAACATAGGAGGGATGTCACAGCAAAGACAAAAGCTTTTTATAAAAGAGCTAAGAGAATAAAGGATAATCTGACGTGGGAAGAAACGAACAAGCAGTTAAGGATAAGGAAAATAGCGGAAGAGGAAGGAAACGTGGGTAAAGGAACGTGTGTTAAGTATGGGAGAATACAGATATATCTGTATCGTACCATCGTACCATATATATATATATATATATATGGTACGATTGGGACGACGAAATGCACGCCTTAGTAAAAAGTTAGGTGACTAGAAGAGAAAGGAGTGGGCGATGGGAAAGAAAGAAGACGCAGTAGACAAAAAGATACAAGAAGGGAAAACAGAGAAAAAATGAATATATATTTCTGAAACAAAGCTGGCTTGGAAAGAAAGGACAGGGAATTCATAAGAAATTTTAAACTATGGGATGCAGTAGTAATGATGGAGACATGGCTAGATGAAAAGGGGTAAGATGAGATGAGAGAGCTGATGGAAGAAAATAAAGAAGAGATTAGGCTTATAATTAGAGAAGATTTTAATTTGAGAACATGAGACAGATGAGGTAGGGAATGTAGAGGAAAGCGAGAAAGAAAATCCAAAGACAAGATACTGAATGAGGAGGGAAAAAAATGGTTAAAGAATCTGGAGGAAATGAGATAGTTTCTCTTAAACAGAAATATAGAGAGGGGTGAGGAAGGGGATTATACACGCTGAGGGGAAGAAAATGGTTGGGTATTTGATTATGTGATAGTAGACTAAGAGGTAAGAGAGAATACCAAGAAATTAGAGGTAGGAGATTATAGACATTCGGATCACTTTCGCATAATAGTGGAAGAAGGAATTTGTCAATAGAAGAACAAACCCGTTTAAAAAAAAGACCAAGTATATCAAAAAGGAAAAAGGAAGTTAGTGAAGAAGGGGGTAGAGGCGAATGGGATAAGGAATGCAAAGAGAAGAAGAAAGAAGTGAGGAAGATAAAAGGTTTGAAGAAGAAGCGGAGAAGGCTAAGACGGAAGATGAGGTTTGGAAGGTAGTAAATAGAAAAAAAAAGAAGCAAAAGAGTGAATCAGGATATTGAGATGAAAGAATGGAAAAAATATGTTATAAATTTACAAGGAGTGGTAGAAAACAAAGTTAAGTAAGGAGAAAGAGATGGTAGGGAAAGAGACGAGGAAGTAGACATAACAAGGAGGTAAATCCAACGATTAACATGGCTTGACTCATTGGTCCGATTCGAGATAGAACAAGTTATGATGAAAAAGGGGATAAGAGGGGGTTCAATAAAGAGAGTAACGGAAATTTTTAGAGAAACGAAAAGCAGTGTAAATGTAGCGGAGTAAGTAGGAGATAGTTGCTGGTTGGTAAGAGGAGTAAGATAAGGTTATCCTCTTGGCCCATTTTCATTTAATATATTAATCTCAGACGTAGAAGAAGAAATGAAGAGGAAAGGGCGGGGAGAAGTGAGGATGGAAAAAGAAAAGATATATACATTGGCATACGCGGACGATATAGTGTTGATGGCAGAGGATTAACAAGGGATGGGGGGCTTAATTACTGGTAATTAATATTAAGGTGATGAGGATTAGAAAAGGAGGGGAAAAAATAATGGACTGGGAAATGGAAGAGAGTAGAATTAGAAAAAAATGAAGAAGTGGTTATTTGATACGCTGGTATGGTCGATATTAGGATATAGAACAGATATATTGGGAGGGAAGGAGATGAAAGAGATCGCGAGATTACAGGAAAGATATATAAGGTGGAGGACGCTAGGGGTAGATTGGAGGACGCCTGTATATATGGTGAAAGAAGAAACGCAGAGAGAGAAGGAGAGTATTTAAAGGGGCTAGAATAAAGAAGAGGCAGGGCGATAGAATTAACCTAACAGGTAGAAGAAAGAAGGAAGTTATTCAGTGCTGAAGATATAGGAGAGGGGACTGAAGTAAACTTTGAAGATTTTGAAAAAAGAGATAGGGAAAGAATATTACTAGTAGGTGAGTGGTGAATGAGGAATCAAAATATATTAAATGGTATCTGATGATAAAAAAGGAAGGTGCACCAAACTTTTCAGAAAAAGGATTGGAAGAGAGAATATGGATCAGAATGGCAACATTTATATTGGGAAACGAGGTGAGAGACGGGATGTTTCGGGAAAAGAATGAGAACAGAAAGTGCAGAATCTGTGAATGGGAACAGGAAACATGGGATTATGTATAGGAAGGGTGTAGGAGAGTAATGGAAGATAAAGGAACCTGGCAAGAGAATTTGGTAAAGATTTTAGGGGAGGATGGATTGAGTGAAGAGTGGCTGGAAAAATTGGAGGGGGCTAGAGGAGCGAATAAGAAGTAATGGAATGAATGTGAAAAAATGGCAAAATTGAGGTAGAGGAGAAGTGAAAGAAAAAGGAAACGGAAGTCATGTAAACCCTTAGGGGAAACATTATGAATAAAGAAAGGATATAAAAATCCAACTATTCTGCGTTAAAGGTTCATTCCTTTCAGTTGAATAGTGTACTGTTATATTTTTGGTTCAGAATGCATCTCTTTTAATGATAAATTCTAATATTTGGTTAAAGCTTTAACCATTTTGTTGAGAATTTTTTTTTTTTTTTTTTTTTTTTTTTTGTTATTGATTTAAATTCAAGTAGGTACTTGGTTGAAAGTTTATGTATTTTATTTCGAACTCATCTTTTTTTATAGAAGATTAGTCCTTTTGATTAAAAATGTAGCTTCTTGGTTGCATGTTGAACTACTTTTTTGAATATTCATTTAATTACATAGTGGAAGATTCATCTCTGTTATTGTAATTTTAACTATTTTGTTGAAAATTCGTCTTTTCTGGATTGCAAATTAATTTTTCACTGACAATTTAATTATTCCATTATTGGTTAAATATTGATCCTTTTAAGTAAAAAATTTAACAGTTTGGTTTGAAAATTTATATATTTTGTTGACAATTCGTTTTTTCTTCGGTAGAAAATTAATCTTTTCAGTTAAAAATTCTTCTACTTTATTGCATTCGTCTCTTAGTTTGAAAAGTTATCTTTTTCGATAGAAATATTATCTTTTTTGTTTAAAAAGTGCAACTGTTCCGTTAAAAATTAATCTATTTTGGTTGTGGATTCAACTATTTTGTTAAAAATTCGTCTTTCTTTATTAAATCCAACTATTTTTAATTGAAAATTTAGATATTTTTTAGTTAAAATAAAAAATATTTCATTTTTTATTACGAAAATGTTTTCTTGATAACAACTATTATATATTTCGTTGAGAATTACTCTTTTCTGATTCAAAACGAAACTACTTCGGTGAAAGTTGAACTTTTTTTTTTTTAAATTAATTTTCTTTTGTTAAAGTATCATAGCATTAGTTGAAAATTCAACTATGTGGTTATAAAATCAACTATTTAGTTAAAAATTTAAATGTTTTGATGAAAATTTCACTTTTTTGCTCAAAAGTAGGTTGAAGATTCAACTACATATTTGGTTAAAGATTCAACTATGTTGTTTAAAATGCGTCTCTTTTGCTTCAAAGTTCAACTATTTGTTTGCAAAAGTTTGATCTAAAATTAATTCTTTTCTTTGTTAAAAATTAAACTATTAAGTTGAGTCATATTCTTTTCGGGTTTAAAAGTAATCTTTTTTCTAAAATATTTGACTTTTCAGCTTGAAAACTACTATCTTCAGTTGAAAATTAATCTGGTTTCCTATTTTCGTGAGAAATCACCCTATTTCCTCTATTTTGAGAGAATTTTAGGCTGTGAAGACTGTTAAAATATTATGTTTGTGTGTTTTGTCTTTCTGTTTTGGCGTTTATCAAATGAAATCAAATAGCAAATTTTTATTTTCTAAGGGCGACGGGGTGTTCTTGATTGTGACTTCATCCTGGGGGTTGAAGCTTTGTGTGATAATCTATGACGAAGAAGGGGAGGGGTGAAGAATTTTTTTGAAATAGTGTGACGTAAATTTTCAACAGCTCTCTCTTGATAAAAAAAGACGCTTGAGCTGTAGAATTTACATTTTTTATCCAGATTTTCAGGTTGCATAAAGAAATTATTTCTCTTATAGAAGATATCACAATTTCAAACTACAGAAGATTTTTTGAAGTAAATAAGGCTTGCATTTTAGAAATAAATCAACATTTCTTTTAACGGATTTCATAAAATATTCAGAAAAATGGTACTTGCACTGAAATAAATGCATTATTGAAACAAATATGCCAACATGCTAAATGAAAAGAATACTTATTACAACGAAATGCGAATGTGCTTATTTCAAAAAAGTATTTTGTTTGTCAGGACAAATATTTGTTGGAATTAACTAATTATAGATTGTTCATTTAATAATAACGGATAAATATTTTTTCACAATTCTATAAATAATTATCTATCTGAGAAAAATACTTCTTTTGTTCAAAGACACCTGAGTTACTTGATCCACTCTTGAATGAATTACTTAATTTAAATACGTATTTATTACTTGAAAGAATCGATTTCATTGAAATGAGTAAATGCGTCTCAGGTGGTGAAAAACGGACTTAAAGAAACTAGATTCTTAGCTCCCAAGAACTTATTTCTTCAACTTAATAATTTTCACATTTATTTCAAATAAATATTTCTTTGTGTTAAGAAAATATCACCGAATAAATAATTTTTTTTATCAAGGCATGACTGTTTTGCCTCTAAACAATATTTAATCAACTTAAATAAACAAATCCTTGTTTCAAAGAAAATAAAACAAGCGAAAAGCAATTTCATGAATTCAGTAATTTTTTCAATGCATAGGTAACCGCGAACTATTCTTTGGGACATTCTTCAACATGCTATAACTTCTGAAATATGCGAAATACATTTTTTTTATATTTCCAAATAATTAGGTTTGCCTAAACTAATACTCTTTTGACTACAGTGCACAGAAAATATTCTATTACACAAAACCTATAACTAAATTTTGTTCAACAACATTTTCAGTAAAATATTAACTTGAAAGGCTATATCTTCTAAACAATATGAGATACAAATTAATTTTTGTTCTTAATTTTAAGAGGAATGTAATGCACTTTAATTTTTCTTGTTATATTCAAGAAACTGAGGATACTTGCAATTTTTCTCATTCTTTCTAAAATTTTAGTTGGTCCCGGACGGTCAAAGATGTCCAAAGATGATGTTTTAATAAAATAATAAAATTAGGTTTATTCAACAATCCCTACCGCGATTTTTTTTTGGTCTCAAAATAATCGTGAGGCATCACTGACATGATTTGGGAAGCAAAGAGGTGTGTCACCCCTTTTAGGTTAGATTTATTTCAAACTTACAGTGCTAAATTTGATAAATTGAAAAAAAGTTTACTTCCTGGTTATTCGATCCGAATATTCCAGAAGCGATTCTTATTTTCCTTTTCATTTCCCCCAGAATGATGTTTTTTAACGTAAAGTGTGCGAAAAATTTCGTATCTTATATGATGAATATATCTACATTTAAAATATTTTCAGATGTATTTGTATTATTCTCATTTAGGACCTGGCGAGAAAATAAGGATACAATAAAAGGGGATCATGAATTCTTATCACAGGTCATTCTATCGTCCATCCAGGTGGTGATATAAAGAAAGAGAGGTTTCCTTAGAAAACCCTGTCCTGATAACGGTCCTGCAATAACATTGTTGGTAACTGAGGTGTTGTATGAGATAATAATAGAGGTGCTAAAACAGGGCAGGATTTCGAACCATACAAGAGTGAGCTCTGTAGAATGTTGAATCAGAATATCTCCTCAAAGGTACATCTGCAATAATGGGTCGACCGACTGGATAGCAGCGAGTCCATCCGCTTTATTGAGATCAATGCTTATTGAAAACGTTCTTCTTTCACCTACGCTCTAGTTCCACAATCGTTTTCGAACACTTCTGTCATGGCACTTCTACTCTGAACAGGAAGCAAAGGAAACGTGCCCTTTTAATTAAAACGCTTTACAAGCTTAAAGTGACGCCTCGACGCCGCTTTTCTCGAATGCTGGCACAATATAGAGCTCATCAGAGAGTTCGAAATTGGTTATTGATTCATTAATTCATTCATTCATTCACACCTCAAAACTCTCTAACAGCTTCCGTACTTAGAGGCAATTTATTGTGAACAATCACTTAACTTCTATTCAGCAACTGCTTATTTTAATCTTTCTCTATAAATCTGAATGAAATGTCATTAATGTTAGTCAAACTGATGGATTACATCTTGCTTCATCAATTACTTGAAATGAACCAATTAATACTATGAAAAAATACCAAAACATTAAAGAAAGTAATGCCACTTTTAACTACCAATTGCCCAAATATTAACTAACTTATAGTTCTCAATTCGATACCTCCATGATAAAACTTCTTATACGACCACTCTGGCGTTGCTCGTCTTAAAATAACGCTACTTTTTAAGTTTGCCTTTTATTTTAGTACACATACATGGCAAACATTGATTATTATTGAATATTTTCGTATTTTAAGTAATAAGTTATATTGCACTGAAAAGGGCTCAAGTAGTTAAAAATACGTATTTTCAATTAATCAAGTACTTTACTTATAAGTTCTAATACTTAAAATATGCCAGTATATCAGAAAATGAACACTGATTGTTCACTGGTCACAAATCTCATCAAAACAATACACATAAATATTTCTTCATCTTAAAATACTTATTCCTTAGTATTAAATGAGGGTTTTGCTGCTCTTGAAATCTATAGAAACCTTTTAATCCTTCGAAGATTCCTTAAAATGCTTCGGAATCTTCTAAATGTTCATAATATCCCATAAATTTCTGTGAAAACCCATAGAATATCTTCAAATAATTTTAAATACTTTGGAGTGGAATCCCATAAAATAACCTAATAATAAAAAAAATGAATAACTAAACAATATTTTAAAACCCCTTAAAACACTCTTGGAAATCCTTTGAAACTTTTTTGATACACTTGAGAAGCTTAGGGAATCTGTGAAATTTTTTGAAATATTTTGAAATACTTCGAAAATCCATAAAATATTTGAAAATGCCCTAGGTTCTCTATAAATCTTTGAAAATCCCTTTAAATATTTGTGAATCACTGTTAGCATTTAGAAGTTTTATAATATCTCATGAAATATTTTCAAACCTAGTGAATACTTTTACATAATCGTTAAAATCTCTCTAAATCCCTTGAGGCCATCTGAAAATAATAAAAATCCATAAAAATCTTGTAAAATTCCTTCAAATCCTTTTATAGTCCATGAAATCTTAAGAAATATTCCTAGAAATCCCTTCAAATATTGATGAATCACCTGAAATTCTAATAACTCTGTAAAATCCCTGGAAATGGGATAATGTTACTTGCCATCCTTTTGAAAAGGTTGTGAAATCTCTTGAAGTATTTTGTGATACTTTTAAAATCCCTAACGAAATTGTAAATACTTTTCAATTCCTCAAAATTTTTGAAAATCTATTAAAAACTTGAAAAGTTTTGTGAAATACCCTGAAATATTTTCAAATCTGTTGAAACGCTTTAAATCTTTTAAAATCTCTTTCAATGTTCTTAAATCGATTAAAATTCATAGATATTATGCGAAGATTTTTGAAATGCTGAATAGGTTTGAAATATTTAGAAATCCCTTAAAATATTTCGAAATACCTCGGAAACATTAAAATGTTTTTTAGTTTTCCAAACCCTAAGAATATATTCTGAAACCATCTTTGAAATATGGATATCTGGTATACACTTAAAATTCGAATGAATGCATTTTTTTTATTCAATGAAAATATGTCTTGTTCTCTTATCAAACAATTTCTGAACAATTTTAGGTTGTGTTATAATTTTTCATGGGAAATCGGCGATTTTAAATAAAATAACATTAGGTTTCAAAGAAAACTTACCATTTTAAACAGCCTGGTTGTCCCAGGGATATTCCAGGGAAAACCCGTCGGTTATCCTATTGCTGTGAGGAAATGTTATGTTAGTTTTTTCATCTAAAAATTGTATTTATAATAAAAATATTAACAGCAATTGAACTATAATATGCTGCATTCGCATATTGGAATTCAAAAATAAAATATTCAAAAATTTCAATTTGAAGTTGAGATATTAATTCTCACCAATTTATGAAAAATATTGTCTTTGCTTTTCATTTATATTATTTCATACATACTATAAAATCCAAAAAGATTGTATTAATATCAATATTATTTTTTAGTTCGAAAATTACCTGAGACTAAAAAAAAATAAACGTGTGGGAAGCCCCTGTATTTCTTTAAATGTATATAAATATTGAATAATTGATAAATTCCATAATGGACAATATAAAATATTTCCTGAGAACGAATATCAGAAAAGGATATTGATAGAAAGGTGCTTTGAAGTGAAAAATCTCCAATTTCTGAGAAGTAACCTGAAATCTTTTATTCTTAGGTTGGATTCTAGAAAAGGCATTAAGTCAATTTAGACTGGATCTCAGATTTGTCGCGCAATATTTTTCCCTTCGGAGACGAATATACGTCCCTCTCGTTCGGAACCGCGGAAAATTGTTTCGCGCTCAGTCTACTGCGTCTCCTTATTTTATTTTATTTTTTTATCTTATACTTCACCTCATCCCCGGTTCTCTTTTCTTTTCTCGGCGAGTGTCGCGGGCGTCCCGGGCGTTCCAAAAAGATCAGCCCTACGGGTAGAAACTTTATATAGACATCCGATGAACGATAGGAAAGCTTGAAAGAAAAACGTTGTACATGACGCGAACGTCCGTTCCTCTTCTC
>CAKNWT010081238.1:0-11995 GCA_932066315.1 Andricus coriarius | reverse complement strand
CTATGTACTTCGAACCGCTAAATGTTCATTCTCTATCAAAATTTCCGAACAAGTTTGTATTCTTTGATACCATGTTTTATATCACCAAAAAAGTCAACACAAAAACAATTTTTTTGAGGTTAGGAAGTAAAAAAAAAACTAATTTGTGAATTCTGAGTGCGGATTTGGATTCAGCGACTCGAAATCCATAGGATGTGACTAGTCTGGTTTGGCGAAACATCAAATTTGTTTCGGCAAGTTTTTACGGTATTATTCTCTGTGCAGCCCCTCCTTCACCACAAAGTATTGGACCCAACGTACCAAAAGAGACCATTTCTATATATTTTTTCGCCGCTGAATCCGAATTTGTGGTCTAAATTAAAAAAAAAACACGTGTTTTTTTGTTACACACTTTTCAATGCAAAAACAGCCAAAAAATGATGTTTTTTGAGGTTAGAAAAAAACCTGAGGGTGATGGCTGAATTCTCACCTTAGATTCGGATTCAGCGACCCAAAATTCATAGGATGTGACTACTCTTGTCCGTCGGACAACCTACTTTTTTATGGGGCTGTGTAATCTTTGTATGATTAGAGAACCTAAATTGGCTTATAAGAAATGCTGAACTCAGACGAGCTTAGAAGTGTAAAAAGGTCAATAATTAAAAAAAAATTAACAAATAATAAAACTCGGGGGACATATATATGTACAATTGAACAGCACAAGTGACAATTGTTTCTCTGCACTTTTTAAAGAGAATTTTTTAGGTTCAATAAACACATAACCAATAGTCTTTTATTCTCGAAATATGTGTACAAATCAAATAACTTCGATGTGAGCGAATGTAGGTAACGAGGATAAAAGTTTCTATATACAATTATTTTAAGAATTTGAATGATTAAAAACAATTTTTTGAAAGTCTTGAAAACTCATCGAAGGCTTTAATTTGAAACAGGGGAAAAGCACTTTATTTACGCAGGATATTTGAAAATGAAATTATTCTTCATAAAAATAATTCACTTTAAGCCTGGATTTTTTTTCTGATTCTTGTAACTTAAGATACAGTTTAGTTTTAAAAAAGGTGGAAAATATGATATTTTAAGCATCAAAACTATGAATTTAGTAGGAGACAGGAAATCAAATAACCCAAATATATAATTTTATAAAACCTAATATGTATACGTGAATGTTGCAGAATGTTACATATGTTACCATTTTTTGTATCGTTTAATTCTTTAATCACTTTAATTTTTCTTTCTATTAAATTATCTATCAGATTAAAGAAATTGTGCTATTAACTCAAATCTTGAAAATCTGCGTTGTTCAAGAAGAATCATATAGAAAAAAATGTTGATAACTAAAGAATGGAAGATTCCCTGGCAGGAATAATACGCTTGCAACAATAATTGAAATAATTATAGCATGCAAATTTGATTCACTAGTAGATAGAACGTAATTCTATAAAGTAATTATAAAAAAACTGAATACAAGTCTAAAATAGATTATATTTAGAAAATAGCTGAGGATTCACTATATCAACTAGATATCTGCGCGTGTAGTTTTCATTTACATATAGCTGCATATATGAGGATGTCAACGAATGAGAAATCATACCACAGCTTTTGCGATTTTTAATAAGAAGATCGTTTGTTTCATGCTGCATATGTTTAAAGGTAAATTTCCTGATGCAAAAATTACAAAAGAATCGAACCATACAAGACCGATGAAATACAGTTTGTTAGCTATAATTAAATTATTAAATCATTGTTTTATTAGGATAATTAATGAGTATGAAAATATGATATATAATAATGTGGGACTTGAAATTGAAAAAATACGTAAATTCCACGAGTCATCAACTTTTTTAGAACAATGCATGTTAAACGTTCGCTCCTGCTCTTCTCTACACTACTCATTATCTTGAACTTGTCCGTGATCCATTAGAAAAAAATCTTTTCAAATCAGCTAATGAAGTTTTTTCTTGATAACTCTAATCCAAAACAGTATACAAATATCAAAGTTTAGATCAAGAAACATATCTTTGATAGATATAACAATTTTATTTCGAAATTAGTGCCACATGTAAAAGTCCATTCATTATAATATGTAACAATTATTATATCATCTCGATTTTTAAGAATACATCACCCGCTGGGGTAAGCATCAAACTACGGGCTGTAGACTTCACTGGAATTTCAGTTTTGTCACAGACACTTACTTTATACTGTGACATAATCTTAATTAAGACAACTTTTACTTGTAGAAGTCCGAATCGTTTACCTAAAGAAGAGAACATATTTTTATATAAATGAATATGCACAAAAGTTTAGGTTTTGTAGTCAAGATTAATAAATATTCTTTGAAATTTTAACCTACCGATGCATATCCTAGGACCTTCTCCAAATGGAAGATATGTAAAAGCGTGTCTCTTCGCAATTTGATCAGAGTCAAACCGTTCAGGTCTGAATTCTTCTGGATCAGGAAATATTTCTGGATCTCTTTGTAAACCCAAAACAGGAATGATGATATTCATGCCTTTCGGTATGCAGAAATTTGAATTTGGAATCTTGTAATCCTTCAAACAGACACGGTTTAGAATAGGACCTATTGGGTACTTCCTCAATGTTTCTGCAAAAAAAGGATTTTAGCGAGAAAAAAATTGTATCACTTTGAGTCACGCAGACTGCCCGGAGAAAAATAGATGTTTGAACGTAACTTCCCAAGATGTATAACATCCCAAGATATATAACATCCCAAGATGTTCGGCATGAATATCTGCATGATAGGCGGTACAGTATTACCCTTTAAACATCTCCATTTAAACATCCATTTTTCTCTGTGTGTATTGGTTATACGAGAGGGTATCATATTTTGACAAACACTTCATGCATATAAAACGGAGTGTATGCCGTCCCGAAATACGGGATGAATAGTCAAATATTTTTCATAAGATCGGTTAGGCGTTCGAAAATTTCGGGACAACTAGACGCAACTTATGTTTATTTTTAGTTTTTTACAGTGCTACTATGCCAATGAATATATTTATACATATAATATACCTGATACGACTTTGTCAAGATAAGGCATTGCATTAACATCCTCATAAGAAATCTCATGACGACCTTCTAACTTATCATTAATTTCTTGACGTAGCTTGTCTTGAACGTCAGGGTTTAATGCCAATTCGTGCAGACAGTAAGTAGAGGTTGAAGACGAAGTATCAAATCCAGCTATGAAGAATACAAAGGCTTGTGCGCAGGCTACCGACATACTGATAGTTTCAGTACTTTTTGCTGAAAATAATGTATGCTTGCATTATTTACGTATAAAAATTTCATATGTTACAACCATATGAAAATACACTTATAAACTATAAAAAAATATAATTGTTTTAACTCTTTGTTTAACTGTACTTTTAACTCCACGTATAATTTAAGCAAAGAGAAGATCGTATTTTGCAATGCTACATATAATGAGCCAGTTCAAGTAAACTTCAGAATTTTTGTTATCCGTTAAACAAGTTGTCGGATGATTTTGGAAGGAAATATAATACGAGAATTCTTTGAAAAATACGTAACTGTAAAGAGTTTATTCTTTTTTTTGAGAATAATGTTTTCAAGAATTACTGTATTATTGTGTTGTGAGTCAAATTCATCGCTATATTTTTTAAGGTAAAAATTACTAGGAAGTAATATATACCTAAAGTTCTGAACTCTCAAATGCAGAAGACGTTGTAAGTTAATTTATTTTGTAGTGAATGCAATGTAAATGATCTAATTTTTAAGCGCTAAGTTTTCAGTTTATAAAGAAACCAATAAGAAATTTTGGAAGATAATAACATAATATCGTGCATCTAGTTGCATGAGGTCGCTAGCTACACTATTTTCAAAAATTAGTCAAAGCAGGCACAGCGCGCCCACAAAAAAGGATTTCGTAGCTTATTAAGAAGTTAATTAAGTCGTTCAGATCCCCCTCCCATACATTCCCACTAATACTCCCACTCCTCTCGCCTACTTCTACTCCACTTCTATAATTCTACTTCTCTCACATCCCCACCATTCCCATACTTCCTCTTCCTATACCACCCCCTTCGCTTTCTGCCCTTCCAACAACTCCCACTTCCCCTCCGCACAATTCACTTCCCGGACAAAATGTACGACTGGTAGACTAACGGACACCTGATTAAAACTGTAAGGGTTTCTGTCCAGGGCTACGGAACCTTTATAAATGACTTTCTTATTACATAAAATACTTTATACCGTTACGCGTCGATAATAAGAAACATTTCAGACCAACAATTACCCATTTCTAGACAAAAACAACTGAAATTTCAAACCTATGTCGAAAACTACTTCAATGTAATTACTTTATCCTAGTATTATTTTAAAAATCTATTAAATCATGGAAATTGGTCAAATAGACGAGACTTGAATTTCACAACATTTTGGCAACCACTTATACATATATATATAGATATGTAATTAAAACAAAACAAAATTGTACAATCTTCATGATTTCTTAACTGAAATCCATGTATGCATGGATGTACATATGTAAATATCGCAGAATGTTCTATTACCATTTTTGGTGCCGTTCTTTGACTCAGCAGTTACAATTCCCTCATCATCTTCAACTGTTCCGTGGTCCATTAGCTGAATCAACAGATTCAGAAAATCTTTTCTATTTACATGATTAGATCTTCTATATGATATTACATCGCTGAATACCGTGTTGAAAAATAGTGAAGCATCTTTAGAAATGAAAGGTATTCTAAGAATGTCCAACAGTTTAGAGAAAAAAAGTGCGAGGGACATTTTGACAGGATTTACATCTATTGCTTTCTTTCCGTACTCATGAAATTCTGCATTTGGATTTTTCAGACTATTACATTCGACTCCAAATGCAATCGATGCTATCATATCGGTTGTATATCTGCATATAAAATTAAATTATTGTAGGAAATTGGTTGAAAATATTGAAAATAATACATCCCCATTACAATTTGCTATGGAGCAGTAAGTTAATAATTATATATGGACTTACAATATTACCTGCTTAATAGATCCTTTACCTCAACAATGCTAGAATTATTAAGAGAAGCATCCAAAGCTTTTTTAAAGTCTTCAGCAACTTTTTGTACCAAGGAAAACATTTCTTTTATTTTCCCAGACGTGAATGTTGGTGAAAGTTTTGCTCTAAGAAATCTCCATTCTTCACCAGGCATGAAGAACAAATGTCCTGATAAGGGATCTACAGCTTTATTATAATACATACCGCGGTCATGAAAATGAGCAAAATCCTTTATCAGGATAAGTCGAATCAAATCAGGATCATTTATTACCAAATGGGGTACGTGGAACATGTACAAGCCATGAAAAGAATTTGATTTGAAACGTTCATAGCTCTGTTGGACGAGTGTTCCTTCAAATAAAAATAAATTATTGGTTAAGTATGGAAACTCGTAATTTTTGAATGATATTAATCATTATTAAGCTATCCGAAAAATAGTAGTTTTCTTAAAATCATGATTTTTCACTATACCAATGCTTTTTTTTCCAAGAGATGCAGGCAAAATATTCCCAATAAGTACTGTAGGTGTATCATGAGGTACACCTTGCTTTTTCCAATAATTGAAAATTACCAATTTCAGATATAAGTAAATTCCACAGACGAATGTTGTACTCCAAAATAATTTTGATTGAAGTATATACTCTACTAACTCGAACATGATGATCTAAAAGTGATATATTTCTTATTTATATTTGAAAACCCTCTATAATTTTATTTTATACTGTAGAGTAGAGTACGCTATAGTTGTGGTGCGTGATACAATTGATATTAAAAATAATGTCCGTATTTTGTATTAGTTTTTTACATGAAATAGCTTTCCTGGTTTGGAAAAATAGTGCTGTTATGCAATTTTTGTTTTAAAATACGTGTCACAAGAGTGATGATGAAAAAACAGTTTTGGCGGAAACAGCTGGAAAAGTCTTATACTTCCGGTATCATGACTTGTTTCAATAAGCGTTTTAACTATATTAAAATTGATTATATAAATAACGATTAAGGAGGTCAAATGTGGATTAATGCGAGAAACATCTTCTGCGGATCAGATATTTAGCTTGAGGTAGATCGCAGAAAAAAGTTTGACGGTAAAAAAAGTGTTCTGGGCATTTGTTGACCTGAAAAAAGCTTTTGACAGAGTGGATTGAAGTAAGCTTTAGGAAGTCTTGAAAGAGTACGGAGTAAATGGGAAATGAGGGACTGGTTCGATATGAGGAAACGTATTAGACAAGGATGCGTCATGTCCTCTTGGTTGTCTATTATACTCATGGATAAGTGTCTAAGAATGGCCCTCTTCGGCGAAGAAGGTGTCGATCTCGGGACAGTGAAGGTGCGTAGGCGTAGGTTAGCGTTTGCAGATGATAAGGTTGTTATGACAGAGTCAATGGAAGGCTTATACAGCTAATTTCGAGTAGACTGAATGCTAACATGAAGACCATGGCCCTTAAAATCAACGTGATTAACATAAAAAGTTTGGCAATTGAAGGGAAGGGTGTGAAAACAGTATGCAACATTGTCTTAGACGATGAGAGGATAAAACAAATTTATAAGCATCTAAACGAGGGTAGAAAGGTTATCGTTAGGTTAGGAGCCATTACCAGAAGTAAAAATATAACAAATAAAGCTAAAATTGCAATATGTTATTCTGTACTTTCATCCACTGTGCCATACGGTAGCGTGACCTGGATCTGCCAAGAAAATAATAAGAGTGAAGTTAACGCGTTTGGCATTCAATTCATGTACAATGTATGCGGTAAAACTATAATGGACAAAGTCAGTAATGAGATGATTCTCAAAGAGTGTCATACAGAGGAGACACTGTTTGACATAAATGAAATAAATGTGTTGAGATGGTTTAGGCATGTTGAGAGAATGAAAGGAAAACGACTGACGAAGGAAGTATATTTAGGTAAAGTAAATGGTAGCGTACCCAGAAGCAGACCGATGAAAGAATGGCCCGCGTGAAGAATTTTACATGGTGACTTTGTGAAGCTATATATGTATATATATATTTATCAGGGAGTAAGATAATATAACTGGGGTTTGCCACATAATTTACTTTTATTTATAAGAAAACATTTATTGAATAATTTTTCTTCGTTACATTACACTTTCCAGAATTGAGTGTCCGGATGCAATATGGGCACGTAACATTTTCTCGTGCAAAAACAATTTTCCCTAGAGGCTTTCAACAAAATTTAGATAAATAAAAAGTTATAGCTTCTTTAGTTTACAAATTAAAGCCGAAAAACTGACTTAAAAAAAAAATTTCAATAGGTTTTTCACTTCAACTCGGGCTCCGTTGGTCAGTTTTTGGATTTATTATTTAAAATTTCCAGGTAATTCGATTTAAGGGTATCCTTCGATTGATAGAATGAGAGGAATTCAAAACAAAAAAAAAACAATTGAAAAATTCTTATTAATTTTTTTCCGATGCTCAGCGTGAATCGGACTTTTGTAACTCACAGCGCTTTGTTTATCGAAGGAATTTTGAAAGACAAAAATGCGGAGAAAACTGTGCTCAAGTTTTTGGGGAAGTTTCAGATCAAAATATTCAATAGTTTAGGAGTAGTTATGATTTTAGTAAATGTCAGCGCTGAAGCTTTCGTGTGTACTATAGGACTCTGGGGCTTGCCGCCGTGACACGCTCTCGCGCTAGTACGATATTAGTTAGTGATAGATATTAATTAATTAGCGAATAATAATTTAACGATAGTAAGTTGACGAAATACTCATGAAATAAAAAAAACATCAAATTATTACTCATGAATTTTATCCATGAGTAATAATAAATTATTTATTCAATTAATTTTGTAAATTTCATAAACCTAATTTATTATGTTCTCTATTAATATTTCGATTAAAATAATTCCACAAAAAGTTTTGCAATGCAAGATGAACGAAGTCGAAATTTTCTTAAACTTTATTTATTGGGAGTTGATATAACATTAGTAATTCCTAAGTTAAATAGAAAAATTATTCAAATCTTTACCTTGTTTTTGCAAGTTTTTCGTACATTTCGCGCCCATTTACTCTCGTCCCTGTTTCGTTTTCTACCTCGAAAAGATTGCGATATATTTTCCATTTTAATATGAAATTTAATTATTATCGTTATTGTAAGCAAAAACTCTTTAGCGCGAGAACGTGTCACTGGACAAGACCCAGAGTCCTATAGTACACTCGAAAGCTCCAGCGCCGACATTAACTAAAACCACAACTACTCCTAGATTATTAAATATTTTGATCTGAAACTTTCCCAAAAACGTTAGCACAGTTTTCCCCGCATTTGTTTCGCGAGAAGTATTTCTTTGCTCAAAATTCGCTCAAAAATTCACGCTGAGCATCCAAAAAAAATGAATAAGAATTTTTCAATTGTTTTTTTTCTTTTAATTCCTTTTATTCTATCCATCGAAGGATACCCTTAAGCGAATTTTCTGAAAATTTTATTTAAAAAATCCAAAAACTGACCAACGGAGCGCAAGTTGAAGTGAAAAACGGAATATAATTGATTTTTATTAAAAGTCAGTTTTTCGACCTTTATTTGTAAACTAAGGAAGCTACAACTTTTTATTCAGAGGAAAAAAGATGAGCAATAAAATTTCACATCCAGATATATTCTTCAAAAATTAAAATTCGAAAAGTTTGTTGAAAGCCTCCAGGGGACTTTGTTTTCGCACGAGAAAATTTCATGTGCCCTTATTGCATCCGGACACACAATTGTCATAGTGTATCATTTCCTATCTACAATGCGTATATAGCGTAAATAAACGGTAGTAATATGACATATATACGCCATACCCCAGTGTATGGAGCACGCCGCGCCGCGGCGTATAGGGCCGTGGTTACTTGATGCGATGAGCTTCACCTTGAAAAATACACAAATCAATATGACATTTCAATGATAATTTATAGGCAATTCAAGTAAAAGCACGCCACCATACCCCACTGACCCTTAATCGTAAATTTCTTTTTAAGTTCTTTCTAGCATAATTTCTTAACCAAGTATAATAATACAGGCACACGAAAAAAAGTCTTGTCCACCAGATGAGACAAACATTTCTATACGTTTTTGTGTTCGCTGAATCAGAATCCGGGGTTGTTTCAACTCGGTCAGATCGAATTTTATTCCTAACCTCGAAAAAGTGAAAAAAAAGTTTGAATTTTTTGAGGTTAGGAACGAAATGCGATCTGACCGAGTCAAACCCACCCCGGATTCAGATTCAGCGTTCCCAAAAACGTATAGAAATGTTTGTCTCGTCTGGTGGACAAGACCTTTTTTACGTGCGCCTGTACAATTAATCAATAGTGATAACTAGTAATAACCGGTGGTGATAATAAGAAAAATTCTTACTATCATTACTATTGTTACTAACTATTACTCAGCTCTCAGTACCTTCTAACTAATTTCGCCTTCTAACGAGATTAAGATTCAATGAAATATATGAATTTTCAAGATAAAAAGACAATTTTTTTAGAAGACAGTTGAATTTTCATCAAAAAAGTTTATTGTTAACCAAGAAGGATGACTTTTCCATCACTAGAGACGAATTCTCAACGAAAGAGTAGAGTTTTTAATCTAAAAATTCTAAGGTTTTAGAAGACAGTGGGTTTTTAAATCACAAATGATGAATTTTTAACAAAAAAGATCATTTTCAATAAAGACTGATGAATTTTAAACAAGATAGTTCAGTTCTCAACCAAAAAGTTGAACTTTTAACAAACAAGCATAATTTTTTACTTAAAAAGGCGTCTTTTCAACAAAATACATGAAATTCCCGAGTAAAAATGATAAGTATGGGAGTGATCAATCATTGACTTTCCAAAGTAGAAAAAATGTATGGTGAATAAGACGGTCCTATACTTCGAGTATATTGAAATATTATAGATAAAGTATATCTAAAGTATTGCTGAAGTATGGCTGAAGTATAGCTGAAGTAAAGCTGAAGTATGGCTGAAGTATAGCTGAAGTATGACTCAAGTATAGTTGAAGTATAGCTGAAGTATACCTGAAGTATAGATGAAATATAGCTGAAGTATAGCTGAAGTATAGATGAAATATAGCTGAAGTATATCTGAAGTATGAGATACACTTCATCTATACTTAAGGGCATGTACCAGACTGTCACGTGACCTATTCTTTTAAACGAACTTACTCATAAACTAATAAGTCGAATGAATTTTTCATACCAGACAGACATAAAGGCGAGAAAGACGAAAGTGTGCCTGGTATAGAAAATCCATTCGACTTATTAGTTTATGAGTAAGTTCGTTTAAAAGAATAGGTCACGTGACAGTCTGCTGCATGCCCTTAAGTATAGCTGAAGCACAGATTATACTTTATTTATACTTAAGTATGGCAAAAGTATCGGACGATTCAAGTGATTTCGTGTGTAAAATATGTTTTGAATATTGTTCGTGAGGATATACAATATGCAACGGATATACAATGGACAACTTATATGACTCTTATGTCATATATATTGATAAGAGATCCAGAATCTTTGATTCCTAAACATAATATTAGTAGCATAAAAAGGTTGAATAAAATTGTCGCTTGGGCGAAATGTTTAGTGTTGCATTTCGCATAATATAAAGTTAAACACTTCATGTTACAATTTACATTTTACTTATATATGTATTTTACTTTTTTTTTTTAATTTACAAACAATATTCTTTCATATTGTGAAAATCAAGTTTCTGGATCTCTTTTTCATGTATTTCAGATAACTAATTATCTCCCATCAGCAGTAATACGGCTATACCTACTATAGCCATACTTTTCCTAATACTTTAGACATAATCTACATACTTGAACTATATTTAAAAGATATACTTCATCAATACTTTGACTGGACATCAGCTATACTTTATCTATACTTCAATTATACTGCAACTATACTTCTCAGATATACTTCACAAATACTTCCCCTATACTTCAACTATACATTGTTATACTTCAACTTTATTTAAGCTATACATACACTATATGTATACTTTATTCAAACATACATGAAGTATGGGATCGTCTCAAATGCCATACTTTTACTATACTTTCTGAGAGATCACTCTCATACGATTTCACAGATGATTTCCCAGATCAATCCCATACCAAAATTTTGTTACCCGAGTTACCAAATCATCCAATATACAGGATAAGGTTTTAATCAAACATGGAATAGTTAAATTTACAGGTATAAGAAAAAGGTTGACAAAAAAATGAATTTTAACAAGGTTGTTCAATTATAACCAAAAAGATTAACTGCTGGCCAAAAAAATTAATGTTCTACGAAAAAAATAAATGTTGAACAAAGTGAATAAATTTTCAATAAAATACATGAATTTAAAAAAAAAAATTAACTTTAAAGTCTAAGAGACGAACTAGCTACATAAAAGTTGAATTTTTAAGCAGAAAATACGATTTTTTACCAAAACGTTTAATTTTGAAGCCAAAAATATGAATTTTCTACAAAACAGTAGTATTTTTTAAAATAAAAGTTTATTTAAAGAAAACTGTTAAACTTGAAGCTATAATTATCAATGATTAATTAAAAAATTAATTATTTAACAAAGTAGCTCAACTTCAAGTCAAATAATCGACTCTTCAACTTTAAAAGATGAACTCTCAACGACGCATGTAACAGTTGATATTTCAACCAAACAATTGCATTTTTAACCTAAAAGGAAAAATTTTCAACAAAGAAGATTGAATTCCTATCAAAAAATACGAATTTTTAACAAAATACATGAATTTTCAACCAAAAAGTAGAACTTTGAACTAAAAAAGATACATTTTTAACCAAATAGTTAAATTTTGTAAGAAAAAGGATAAATTTGCAACGAAAAATGAAATAGTTTAATTTTCAATTTAAAAAACTTATTTCCAACCAAACATGAAACCCAGCTGCATCCAAATAGTTAAATTTGTAAGCAGAGATAAACCTTCAAGTAAAAAAA
>CAKNWT010081137.1:0-13756 GCA_932066315.1 Andricus coriarius | reverse complement strand
CATGAATACAATAAATAGCCATGAAAAAATAACGCATCCTTGCCTAACACCTTGCATGATATCGAACCAGCCACTCAGTTTCCCATTTACCCTTACACTCGCTTTGCCACCAGCATGATTGCTTTTATTGCTTGTAGGAGCTATCCATTGACTCCATACTCTTTCAGGACTTCCCAAAGTTAACTTCTATTCAACTTGTCAAATGCTTTTTCTAGTTCAACAAATGAACAGAAAACGTTTTTCTTTAAATTCAAACCTTTTTCTGTGATCTTTCTTAAGCTAAATATTTGATCCGTTCATGATCTTCCTGGCATAAATCCACTTTGGGCTTCTCATATATATTCTTGTGTTATTTTCATTACTCTACAAATAAGTATTTTTTAATATATTGTACTTACGAAAAGATTAATTCAAGGAGTCCCTAAATGAAGCCTATTTTTTACTTAAAGGTAGATTTAAGCCTATGTTTGGTCTTAAAACAAGATACCCTTGACTTAGAACACTATCCTCTTTCTTAAAATTAAACGTTTCATTTTGTTTAATAGAAGAGGTACTTTGGAAAGAAAAAACTTTGAATTGTCACTGCTTTCCACCCAGATGAAAAAAGTTGTACTATCAGTTTTTTATGCAACTTTTTCCGTAGAATCGGGAAATGGAGGACTCTATTTGTTTCGGGTCGATTTAGACCACAAAATCGTTGATTTTGTATTATGGTTGATTTGACATTGATTTTATATATGCGTCTTCAGATTCATTTAAAAAAGAATTAAAATTAAAATATCTTTAGTAGTTTCAATGAAAAATGTACAATTTGACGAAAAATACATTTTTTATAGATATCTTCCAAAATAATTATTTTTGAGAGTTTAGGTTGTGTAGGATTATTCTACTAACATTGCACAACATACTGCTTCTAGTAAGAAACAATCGGTCTTGGGTCCAGAACCACCTTTCTTTTTTGGCCACTGCCTTCAACTAATTAAAAAAAATCGAAGATTGAAAAATTTCCTTCCACTTTACTAACCAAGAGCTGTAACTATTTTGTGTCTTTATCAAGAAACATCTTCTCCCTATGGTAAATGTAATCAAAGATTAATCGTTTTATAAAAAAAAAATCCAAAATACCATAACATTAAAAATTTGAAAAAGCCATGAATTGAGTCTCATTTGTTGACTCCTTATTCGAAAAACGATGGACGTGCGAGGAGTATAGAGTATAAGGAAGACGGAGCATATGTTAGCATTTTGATCAAAACCTCCAGCCCTAATGAATTGTAAACAGATGGCAGACTACATTTACTTGGAATTTCCCTCTTCGGCTTTCAAGGTTTACCCTTCGACCCTTACTTTACACTAGCCTCTTCATCGCCCTCGTAACGACGTCTGGGCGAGATGTGGAATACTTTGCTAGTGTAGCGTTCAGGTGATAAGTGCAACCCTTTAGCTTGAAAATATCTGACAGTTTCATCCTTCAGGAGCGTGACGATACTCGTTAAGTCGAAAGTCGATCTTGAGCTGGGCTTCAACGCTTTAGGTAATGCAATCGAACGTGAAACTCGTTACCGGGATGTAGGTAAAGCTTTACAGAAGTAGGAGGTAATAGTTTCGCGTCCGAAGCGAAGGCATTGTTTGCGAAGTGGCGCGTTTGTGGAATCTCAATCCAATTAGTCGCTCAGACTGACACGTTGATGAGTCTTCAATAGCAAAAGAAAGGCGCGCTTTGCAAGAGAAATCCACTTAGAATCTTTTTTGATTTGAGTAACTAGGCTATCCAAATACCCGATGATGAAGTCGTCCTCTCTTTTCCGAATTTAATCAAAAGGCACTTAAAAGTTAAATGGATCTCCATCCCCAGAATACTTGAAATTACATTACATACATTATTTCTGTAATTATAATTATCCAGGAAAATTCCTCATATCATACAAAATTAGTTCAGAACATATGTAAAATTAAAAATATTTATTCAGAATGGGAGACAAATATCTATATTACGCTACTGAATGACTTTTCCTAAATTCATAACCAAAAGGGTTGCATATGGTATATCTTAAGAATGTAGCTATTACGTGAAACGAGTGCGAATCGAAGGAAAATCGATAATTGCGTGCGCATTCATCAATGAGAAAGAGGGGATGAACGGGTATGATATATAGAGAGACCCATTCGATACGAGGACTGATCGAGGAAGATCACTCTGCGCTTGGTACCGGTCACGAGAAGAGGTTTCGCCAGGACGGGATCTTTACTTATTTAAACCAGCTGCGATACGGTGATACATCGCGAATTCGGTGCGAGCATAACCCTTAATTGATGTTTTGGGGAATGTCCAGGAGGACTCAAGTGTTTAAAAGACAAAAACAAATTGATGCATAGAAATTTATAGAAAATAAGTAAAACTAGTTTCACCAAAATTGGGTAACATCAATTAATTGTTGCAGGAAGATATTGGTTCTTTTTAAACCCATTCTCATATGGGAACTAAATAACCAATTCCCTAAAGCCCTAATTTAATAATGATGTTATCTCTTTGATTCAAAGAAAAGATGAAGCTAATAAAATGAAAACTAGAGGATTACAAGGAATTTGAGAAAGAAGACTGGTTGTTCATTATGGTTTCTAATTTAAGAAAGAAAATCAATTAAAGTGTAAGCTTTGTTTGTAAGAATCGAAATTCATTTGGATTTTTAACCTGTTTGCATACGGGAGCTCATCCAATAAATTATCTTATTTACAAATCAAAATGATGCATTTTGGGAAATTCGCGAAATATATTCTGATAACTACAAATAATCGTGGAAAATCAGAAATGATTGGAAAATTGAAATTAATAATGTTCAAGAAAAATAATATTAGCAATGCGAAATAGCTGATAAAAAGCAAAAATAGGGAACCTCAAAATTCTCTCGTTCGCTTTTGCGTGCCCATATCTTCCTTCATAACGTGAATTTACTTAGAGTTGGAATCTTAATCTTTGTCACTAACAAAATCTTTTATTTCAGATGTAATACTCTCTTAGGATTGGTGCCGATGTATATATTCGGGATCAAATTCCTGAACGGAGGAAAGTAAATCCGTCGAAAAATCAAACAAAAATCAATTAGCAATACAGTTTAACCTTAAATCAAATCAGTTAAAGTATATTAAAATGAATACTTAATAAAAATCAATTATCTGAAAGATTAATAATGTTACAATACGTTGTCTTTCGACCCATACAGAGAAGCATAATGAAAATCAAGTAAAAGAACCATCTACAAAAAATCTTTGATATAGGTACATTTCCTTATGTAACATTTATGGTACATTCTCTACATTTTATTATAATATTACCTATATCTTGTAATTTTATTCCCTATATAATATTCGTAGGATATCTAATGTGATTAAGTTATGAAATTTTCTGACTTTTAGCGCAAGATCTCTGAAATGTTAATGGTACTTAATCGCTGAATATTTAATTTATCGGAAATCTCCCACTTGCTTTAAGAGTAAAAAATGTATATGATGGATGAAATCTGTATTGTTAACGTAAAAGTGCTAAATTAAAATTAAAAATCTTCGATGTCATATGATTTTTTTCACTTATAAGTTTATTTTATTATATTGGAGTAACTCACTTGTTTATCTGTTCGATCTCTTTTTAAAGAAGTAATGGATTCTTGAGCATGAAAGGACTCATTTTGCTCTTGAATTCCATAATACATAATGCATACGAAAATTGTCGATAGAGTCTACACATTTCATATACTATATGTAATGTGAGGCAAACTGGATTGTGGATGGTCTATTCTGGCCTATTTTCATTCCTAGGACCAAAGGTCCTTTCAAAGCGGCTGTGTACCTTCATATATAATGCGAAGTTTGTACCACGTAGTCGGCGGATGGTAGCTCCTTTGAAATATTAGTGCGGTAAGAACCGTGCATTATTTAACGCGATGGCTGCAGTGAGGTTCGGTCCACGTCTGTTTTATGCCTTCGCTACTCCTCTCATAGATATACAATTTTACAGTCGCAAATTCCTCGACCTTTGAGACAAACATATCAAAGTTTCACGCGTAGGCTCTAGCAAGGAAAAGTTTAAAAAATTTAATGCTTCTCTTCCATGAAGAAAGCATCTTTATACAAAGAGCTTTTTTACGCAAAAAAACTTGGAAAAAAATACTATACTAAGAACTAAACTAAACAAAAACCTACTACATCAGAAAAAGTCCAAAAGCTCTAAGAGCTAAAAGTCGAAGAAACAGAATTCCATGCCAATCGCAGTCAAATTTTTAGATTGACATAAAAACACGAGTTACATTTGGTTTCAAATACAGATAAAAAGAGATCCATATCGACGCCTCAATTTCATAGTGCTCTACGTCGTTTTTGGATGGTGCGCCTCTTCGTCGCGTTTGGTGGCTGTGTGACTACAAGTCCTGTATATGAGTATAGCAACTGGAGCTATAACATCGACCAAACGCGACATGATGATATACTCCGCCTAAACGCGACGTGGAGTACTATGGAATGAAGGCGTCGATTTAAGGAGTTTTCTTTCTTAAATTTGTTTACTTTTAGGGTTTTTAGCCTCGGATTGGAACCCTTGTAGTCTCGTTCGGCTGTTCGTCCGTCGTACTTTTTCCCCCGGGACCCACTAATACTTGAACCCCTCCTAATTCATGAAACCCAACTTATCCATCGGGACCTTACTGTTCTCACGGAAACCAACCTATCCCTTCGGGAGATGAGATATCCCTCGGGGCCACACCTATTTCTCTTAACCCCTATTATCCCACGTGACCTTACTTATCCTTTGGGACCCCACTTATCTCTCAGAACCCTCTTATCCCTCAGGATCCCACCTATCCCCCGAGACACCCCAAATTCCACGGAAAAGCACCTATCCCTCGGGACCCAACATACTTCACGGAACAATATCTATCCTTCGGGACCCTACCTATCCCACTGGACCCCATCTATCCCAAAGGTCTTCGTCATCCCTCGGCTCCCCGCCTATCCCTCCGGACCTCACCCAGCCCACAGGCTTGATTTATTCCCTGGCAATTCAAAAGGGCATAAATGCCAAAGTAGGCCAAGATATAAAAGCGAAACATTTTTAATACTACATATACTTAAATAGGTTACAAGACCCATTTTGTAGTCGAATATCACCAACTTTTAATTATTTTGTATGTAGGGGAGAGTGGGATATGGTGCCGCGCTTTGATTTAAATGCCCTAATCATGATTGAAATGTTATTATGATGTGTGTATTTTTTAAAGCTGAACCTTACATTATCAGGGAACATATTTTATTACTCAAAACCGCTTCTTAATTACGTCATTGTTTGACATTTAATTGTTTGATGGGTGTTGCATTCGGGCCAGCGTGCTACATACACTAGGGTACGGCTGCCGTCCTGCTATTGCCGTTTATTGAGACAACATGAAAATTGTAGAATAAAAATGATACTGTATAATAATGAAACCTAACATTTTCATGCTTCAAGTATTTCAAAATATACAGCAAGTGCTTAATTTCTGCCACAAACTTTTAAATCTATTTCCGCCAAAACTCATTTTTCATCATTATTCTTCTGACACGCATTTTAAAACAAACCTTGCATCACATCACTATTTTCCCAAACAAAGAAAGCTATTGTATGTAAGAAACTAATATAATAATAAGAAATTATCATAACGCATAACATGAACTATTTTGGCACTTAGAGTCCAACAAATTAAAGTGTATATTTTCGATAATTTAGAACACAAATTATTATTCGAAATTTCTGAAATATTATACACACTCATTATACATTTTTTATAAATTTAGTATTCGTACTGCTATAATGACCAATAGCAGTGAATTTTTCCCGTGATATGTTGAAATAAGTACAAAAAATACCATAATAATATGTGACACTCCATAATAATAGGGCCCACTTTGTCGGTATAGAGCTACGTATTGAGGCATATAGTCGGATAAATTCCCGAACACGGTGGGTCAAAAAACGAGACACCCAGGTGTTTTTGAAAAAAGAACTTTATAATGTGTTTTTTGAGAAAAAACGCATTTAAATTTGGCAAGTACCAAAAATATAAGGTCCCCTTTTCTTACAAACCTGCAGATGTATTATAGAACACCATTGCAAAAAGGTTGTGATAAGGTTATGCTGCAACTTACAGGAAGTTTTCTGCAAGCTATCGTAATTTTAGTGTAAAGTGTCTGCAAGGTTGTGTCGATGTTGGTTCAAAAGGCTTCGGTTATTATTTATCTCGTGAATCTGATGCAATGGACAAATTCTGAAACTTGATTAGGAATCACTGCCAAAAATTACGTAAAAACTAAGCCTGTTCAATCTCAAAAATCAAAATCATGCAGGCTTGTGTAATTTGCGGCCTAATACAAATGTTGTAAAAATGTTTGGCTAGCTTGCAGAAAAATAACCATTGCGTTATTCTGTTTTACATCCCTTTGCAGCTGTCTTGCTGCAATTTTGTTTCAGAAAAGGTTACTTTTGCAGTAATTTTTCAGCACCTTTACCACAATCTTGTTAAAATGTTATTAAATGTTCAATAGCTTTTGTCTGGAACTGTTAACGAGGGTAAATAAAAAATTTCCGACCTAAACCATTTGAAGAAACACTTATTTTTTACCTGTGAGCCTCAATTATACAAGTATCAGACTTGCAACCGGACGTCTTGTAATATTATCCAGAAAAGATGCTTCTTACCTGAAAGAAAAAATAAACTAATATTATCAAATGATACATTGGTAAGGAGGAGTTTGTTAACAAAATCAGACAAAAATATACGGGAAGGATATATTTGTGAATAGAACCTCACTGAAAAATGTGATGTTACAACATGTGACTCTGCTAGGGTAATGTCTGCATTATATAATCTCAGATAAGATGAAAGGTGCTGACTATGAAAGATGGAAGAGAAACGAGTCAGGGTGTTAGTTTTTGGCACGTTCGTGGTGGCGCTTGACGATGTCGGATTCTTTTACTACTAAACATCGTGAATGAGATATAGAAAACTTGGATGCCGCTAGTACAAAGAGAAACGACTGCCAGATCGTCGTTTTGCATAATGTGCAGTTAAGCTGTAAAGGCTGTGGCCAACATTAATCAAAGTACATTGACCCTCGTTAATGTATTCGGTTCTTAATGCATGCACATTTTTAAGGGGAGAGAGTCCAATTTTTGTCCCACACTTTTTAATGAAATTGTGCGTGAATAAATACATCGAGAAGAATGAGATGCTTCAAAGATCCAAAAAATTATTTAAGAAAAGATTGGGAGGTGCATTTTCAATTTGCTATTAAATTGTAATCAATAAGAGAAGCCATAGATGAAAATGTGTATGGAAATCTCTCCCTTCTTTAAGTATGGAACTGGCCTTCGTCGACGAATTTTGAAATAATTTAATGTAATATTTTACAAAAGACATATCAGTAAATGAATATTGTATGCCAGTATAATAACGTTACACTACTTTTTCAATCCGAATTTAAATTTCTGCCAGGTATATAATGAAACGAAAAACTGAAAAAGTTAGAGCATGAAATGGATGGATAAGCTTTAATACTATATGAATATAAGTTTCGTTTATGTATATTTTGAGAAAGTTTAACGTATTTATATATTGAGTCAAAGGCATGTGTCCCCGTACCACTCGAAAGAGCTTATTGTGTAAGAAATGATTGAATATTTTGTCATGTGAAGAAGCTGAAAGACGCAAAAATCACGGGAAAGGGAAAAGATCAACAGATTCCAATTTTTAGTTTTTGGTTTCGACCCGCCATAAATGTACATAATGAGATTAGCATGATTTATTGATTCGGACTGTGAATCATGTTTAAAGTGCGAATTTTTAACTATTATTGAAATGTGTAACAAAAAGAGATATGCCAATTTTCTTTCTTCGTGCTCGGCCCGAAAGCCCGTGCCCGGCAGGATAACCTTCAAACTCATCCCAACCCAACATCATGCCCGGAACCCCGACCTGATTCAAAAACCCGAAATATCCTTAATGACTTCTGCATTTTTATGAGATCCTTAAAAGGAAATTTCTGAAATAAAATAAAGTTTTATTTTTATAGTAAAAAATGTTTAAAATACACTAAGAAATAGAAAAGGCATTATACAATAAAGAGAGTCCCAAACTCGACGCCTCCATTCCATACCGCTCCACGTCGCATTAGGTCGCTGTATAACTTTAGATCCTATGCTTATGTATAGGACCTGAAATTTTGCACGGATCAAACGCGACGTAGAGCAGCATGGAATGGAGGCGTAAAAAAAAAAAATTTTTGTTTTTATTTATTCCCATTCATCACGTCGTAGGACTTATTATTTAAATTTTTAATTCTCTCGTCCCTTTCGTTAACTAACACAGGCCCACAAAAAAAATTGTTGTTCTGAGTCTTGGATGCCAATATGATATTTCCATGTATTTTTACCCTATACCATTTTCACTCCCCCCCCCACCACAAAAAAAAATCAGCAACCCTATAACAGCATAATCTCATAATCTCCTAGCTTCGTGATACCATAACTCCATAACCTCTAAACCCCGTCATTCCGTTACAACCACGACCACCATCCCATAGCATCAAAGGAATGTAACTATTTAATCTAGTCACATGAAACTCGAATATGATGGGTGACTACCATTGTTTATGATAAGGATAGCAGACGTATAATACTCTCTACTGATTAAGGAAAAAACAAAGCACATGCAATGAAAGTGCTGAGGTTTTGAAGGGTTTGAGGTTATATTCACCCTGACTGTACTCCACAAGAAACACTCACGAAACTCTTATGATTTCGGGAACCGGACTTCTTCACAGAATAGGATGAGAGGGTTAAGTGGTTATGGTATATGGAGTAACGTAGTGCAGGGGTTTTGAGGTTATGCTGTTGTGGGATTTTGGGGTTACAAAGTTACTTACCCATGACTATGTGCCACAAGAAAAACTCACGAAATTGTTCTGTTTTCCCGAAACAGATTTTTATACTAAATGAGGTTACGGGGTTTTGAGGTTATGAAGTTATGGTATCACAAGGGATTGTTCTAGTGTTTTTTGAGGTTATGTCAAAATTCTGACGTGTAGAGGTAAAACGGGTTGCGGATTCGGTTTCAGCGGGAAAAAATACATGGGAATATCATATTGGCATCCAAGACTCAGAACAAAAAAAAATTGTGTGGGCCTGTGTAATTAATAGTCGGAAGTTTCTTGTATTTTTTTAATATTTTGAAATTCTAATAAATAAATTATTATATAGAAATCGCTATTTTTCGGATAGCTTTTTGAAACTTTAATAACTATCGTAAGACTGAAAACGGTGGGAAAGCAAATGGCTGAACGTAACTGCCTGTATCTCCTTGTTCTATCCAATCGCTACGTCTGATCGTAAAGGCATTTACTACTGAGTCCAGAGAGCATAAGATCCGGTACGTATCCATAGGTATTAAAATTTATTACCTACGACGGTATTTCTGAGAGCAAGGCACTGCAGATAACCGTGTATTTTGCAGATAATCGACATTGGAATTTCAGAGTTGGTGGTATTTGGAAATGGAGAAGAGCGATTGATGAACATATTCTACAATCTAAAACTACATTTATACAGAAAGATAAAAGTCATAGAAAAATGTTCTTATGCGGGACTTATAATTTTTATGATATCAAGTTAAAGGTGTAAATCAACGAAGCTTTTCTTGAAAGTTTCTCTGGGAATGGAAAGACGTTTTCCTAACTCACCACTATTTATACTTTGTGTCTACAGCGTTTTAACTCAAAAGCATTCAAGGAGAAAATATGACTTTTAAACGTCTTGAAAGTTTCACTGTAATATAGCTATTGAGTAGGGTTGAACGTTGTTTTTTTTCCGAAAGTTAAAAATGTAAGCACTAGCCTTCCTCATGGGCAACCTTTCCATTTGTAATAAAAATGTGAGTACTAGCTTTTGTTACGCACAACTTTTCTATTTGTAATAAAAAAAATTGTTAAAATCAAATGTAGCTCTGATCCGGCTGTAGTATAACTAACTAAACTTCATTTAAGTACATGGATAATATAATTTCCAACAAACATTGATTTTTACAACTACTGGACTGATCGTTAAGTAGGGCAGATTTAGCCTTTTTCAAATTAAAAACAAATTATTACAGTAATTATGTTTTCAGTCGTTCAGAATGATTCAAATTTGCCACGTAAATAATAGCTCAAATTATTTAGATTTTTTAATGTTACAAAATAGTTTTAAAAAATTTTTAATTTTGTACTTGGAATTTGCTCATTTACAAAAAATGTCGAGCATTAGGTACTTTGAAAACTAAATAAAAGGAAATAATCTTTAATTTTACTTTGAAGATCACATTGTGGGTGCTAATCTAATAATGAATCTGGTTTCCAAATTGCTAGAGTATCGCGGAATATTAAAAATTGAGAAAAGTGATAGAGGCTCTCTTCATCGGAAAAACAGATATGCATTCATTCAAAGACGTTCCGTTCCGACGAGAGCAACATTTTAACGTAGGAAGTGCAAAGTTAGGAACGTAAATCAACCCATTTCTCTCGGTCTTTTTACCCATGTGCGAGAGAACACGTTCACAAATCGACACGATTTCTACTTCGTTTCCCGAGTGTCGCGCGCGATCCGACAACTTTAATCTTGTCTCGAGACGAGGTCTATCTCCGCACGAACCTACGTGACTCACCCTCGTCGGGAGCCCGAGAAATCCCTCGGAAAGCCACGAAGAAGGCCCCTACCTTACTGACGGAGTGGGACATCGCACGATCATAAAATATGCATTGCCTATCCCCTGTAGACGCAAACAAAAGCAGAACGATCCCAAAACTCGTAAGGAAAAGAGCATTTCCCATTTCCATACCTGGAACGTGGAACGAGGTCGGGTCAGAATCGAAGCGATCAAGGAAGAATGCATTGAGGTTGAGAAAAACAAAGGGAGACTTCTTAAAAGGGAAATTGGTAAAAAAACACAGTAGTATCGTACAAACTTCCGACAAGAATTCGACATTGCTTCTAAAAAAAAACGGATGACAAAAATTGTAAGTTGCTCATGAACGGAAAAAAGAGGAAACGTACGGAAAAAGAAATGCGTTGTTAGATTGCAGTCTGGAAATGGTAATGGTCTATGCTTAAGTCGAATATCGTTTATTTAAATTGGTTGTACTGGGCCACTACAAGTACTCCTGCCGTCTGAAAACGCAAGGGCTGTGGACAGGAGAAGATGAAAAGAAGAAGAAAGAACCGATATGTATGTATGTGAACTGAAGGAGAAAAGTTGTTGTAAAAGTACTTTTGTACCCTCCGATTTTCAGACCAAGGACTTCTTATGAATGATTTACAGAACCAAGAGAGTATACTTGTTGCAAGAAGAACTACTTTAACAACTACTGAAAGTTGTATTACAGATTGCATCAGATTAATCTCTGAAATAACTCCAAAGCTTGTACATCCTCTTCAAATTTTGTATAGTTGAGTTTCCACTATGTACTTTTACTTTAACGTATTAAGGCTACAAAAGTAAAGCTTTTGCATAATTAATTTAGCGGGGACGAGAATCAAACTGAACGGAAGCCAAAGATTAATAATTTACGATTGCAATTAATCTATAATAAAGCACTTCGATTTAAATAAAAGATATTCTATTGACTGTTTGTGAATTCAAGTGGTATGCTTTTTTGAAGATCTAAAGTATGACTCAATTATTGACGTGTTTTAGAAAAATTAGACTAGTATGCTTTCTGCATTTCAGTTTTTTCAAACAAAGTGTGTTTTTTTACAGCTCGCTATGTCATTTCATTTTTCTTCATATTTTTTATTATTTCAGACAAATTGGTCAGCAGCTACATTTTTAAAAGGCACTTATTTTTCAATGCTTTTGTGAATACATTCATGAAGAACACATTATAAACAAGCGACTATATTCTTAAAAAAATGTTTACCACATGCACAAAAGAAGGACAATTTAACATTCTTTACATAGTTTTAAGATTTTAAAACTTCGTATTAATACAAGATTTTACGTGTATATGCAAACAAATAAACGTGCAACATATGAAAGAATATTGAGTAACAGCAAACGCAAGCGGTGACGATATAGGCGGTATCCGTTCGTACTGAGATTGGTATTCAACTACCGGTAATGATCCACCGCTAGTGTTCTCCTTTCCGTGTCAAAGCGTTTAACGTCCATCCCGTATAGCGCCGTTGATTTTATTATATTACTCTGCAAATGCCCGTTTATTGTTTATTAATTGTTGAAATTAATATTATCTACATTGAGAAAAATGGATTATGCGAACTCTATGTTAGAACTAGAGGATAGTATCATATAATTAGATTTAATTTGAGAAAAACTCAAAGCGACTTAAATCACATCGAAGGTAGGATTTCGCAAAATCGAAACTGTTCCATTCGTTTTGAAATAAAATCCATCTCAAATAGCACTGGTCGAGAGTCGAATCAAAAATTCGACTCCGTCGTGGAGTCGACTTTATCAATTGCACACCACTATTTTTACGTTACACTACTTTTTCTGAAAATAAAAGTAGTTGGATACTTGCACATTTTTCTCCATGTGAATGCAATATAAAATTTCATGTGATGTGCAGGAGGTGTTAATATAACTAATTTTATTAACATTTGGGGCCCATGATTTTGTGGTCATTGGAACGTTCCGTGGATGGGAGCTAAAGAATTTGGAATTTGTAAAATAAGGGACACCCTAGTGATTATGATGAAGACAAGGATAGATTTAGTATTAAGCTGAAGGGTGGATATGGATACGGAGTGAAAAGCCACATTTTCAAAATCGTGTTAGAATATTTTTCAAATGTGAAAGTAGTTAGGCTTGTGTTTTCTCGAACACTTTCAGGTTATCAAAAATTTTGCGTAATTCGAATATCTTAAGTGTTTGTCAGTCAAAAAGAAGTTTATTACTTCGAATTTCAACATCTTGCTTGTTATTTTAGATTATCACGGTACCGAAACTTTTATAAACCTTTCAAATTTTTTTGTCCAAACTCAAGCTTTAAAAAAATACAAGGAAACAGTAAAATTTTAAAATTACGGTTTTGGATTTCACTGCGCATTTTTTTAAATGAGGTCAAGAATATTGAAAAATCTAAAGTTCCCAATAATTTTAAAGTTATCCATAAAAACCATTTAAATTCTCAGTATTTGCATTATCTTTCTGAAAAATCAGATTGAGAAAATGTCGGCAGGCGTCCACAATGACTGGACGTAGGCAATCATCATATGTAAGTGTACCTTCTAATCATTAGAAAGACGTGTGCAGCTCTGGAAAACATTTATTTCCATACTACTTAAATGTAGTATGGAAGAAGAAAGCAAATGTGGTATATATCGCTAATATAAGGGCTGCCTTATACAACATCCATGAAATGAGGTTTGAAAAAATCACTCTGTTGTCAAGACTGCAAACTCCGGCTTTGCCTTAGAAACATGATGCTCACTTAGAGCTGAACAAAATCTTAGCGAAGGTACGTGCATCTGAACAATGGCTCACGACAATGAGTTGGGGACGAAAGTACAGAGCAGCGTATTTGGTCCTAGTTGTCTTTGTTGCAATAATAGCCGAAGTATAGAACTGCCCAAAGCATTCAGCACGCGCGCAACTTACAAAGAATACGGAACCAAGTCGGCCCTTATTGTTTCCTCGATTTTTTACGCTCCCATTCCTTCTATATCGTGAGACGTTCTTTAAGC
>CAKNWT010081116.1:0-16344 GCA_932066315.1 Andricus coriarius | reverse complement strand
AATGATTACGATATTAAGAAGTATTCAACTAACATTTTATAATTTCTTAGTGTTTCATTTTGAAATTATTCAATTTCGACTGGCTACACCAAAGGGTACAAAGCTTAAATTGTAAAATGATTTGAACAAGCAATTGATAGCTCAGTTTAGGCTTTCAGTATACTTAATTTTTCAACATCAGGAAAAACTTCTATTGGCACATCTTGTAATGAAATAAATTGAGCACAAAATTTGTGTAATGAAAATTGAGCACTTGGGCGCTGTTATTGCGCCCAAGTGCTCAAATGCATTCAGGATAAATTAATTTGATCAGAAGAAAAAAAATTACGCTGATGGAAAACAATGTATTTGTAAATACTAGAAAATTAAAGGGGCTACTTAAGTATCAGGAAATGTGCTTCAAGGAGAAGGAAGGGTTACGTTGGCATGGCGGCAATCGTAAAAAGGTAAGACATTTTTTTTTAATAAACACACGGAAATCAGAGAATCTAACGTTCCCAAAAAGTGCGTTACGTGTACTTGAATTCAGCGAAAGTATTCTTTACTGGGAATTAATAACTGCGAAAAGCATTTTCACCTAAAAGTGTACTTTAAGAAAGAATATGAAAGAAGTAGTATTGTATTTTATCAGGATATGGTTTCGGCCTCTCTTGGCTCTGGCAGCAGAACTGCAAACGTCTTCAAAAAATCCTTCACCTTTCGCCGCACCTCTTCAAAAGATATTTTGTCCCATTCTGTTAATTTAATTTGTTTTAAAGTATCCAACTTTTCGCACGGTTTAGCATAAGTCGTGACATCTAGAAAAGACCGGACACTGCAGATCATTGGTTTGAGTACGAAAAGCACACCCCCCACTTACCAATACACTTTTAGGCACGAGCCAGAGGAGATCACGGACACGTCGCGTATAGCGGTGTGTTAAGTGGTGGGGCTGACTTACATAGGCCTCTCGTTCGGTCTCCGTGTACGCGTATCATGCCTGTTTCTAACTTAATATCAAGATAAGTAATTAACTTAAAGAATTTCTAATTATTGAAAATTAAAGAGTAACTCTGAAACTATCGATTAGCGTAAAAAAATGAAAATCGATTTTTCCCGCATTAGGTCCCCTTCTTCGCGGACGGTCACATATTTTGGTGACCCTTTTAATTCTTGTTTGGTCTGTTCGCTGGTGCACAATCTGCTGGAACTTCCACTGACATTTTCTGAACTTCTACTGAGACCAAGGAAGCACAACGACCCAAACAAACTTTAACTTAAATATAGTTTTTTGTTTACCTCACTTTGAACTCAAACCATGACTGTGAAAGGAAGAGGATTTTTCCAAATTATAATATTTTGTGGAAGGTTTCTATTTCAGAAATTAAAAAAAAAATGTGATTTTTAGAGAATAGGCCAAAGTGGGCTCAGCTCGAAAACGAGATCTGAAGACATAAAAAACGGATCTAGAAAATTTTTCGATTTTTCACAAAAATATGCTTATAACTGAAAATATTACTTTCACAACGATATACAACCCGAACGAAAAATTACATTTTTTTCGTTTACTCCCGTCACTCCTCGTTGACGACCGTAGTTTTGTCTTATCCCCCAAACCCACCCAAACAGTAACGTAGCCCAAAATTCTCTTAAAGCAGAGAAAATAGAGTGATTTTTTACGAAAATAGGGGAATAATAGGGGAATAAATTCTATCAAATAAAATGCAATATATTACATTTTCGATGAAGCAGTTCAATTTCCAAGCCAAACAGACGAATTTTTTCGAAGACAGATGAATGGAACGAAAAAAAACAACTATTTTTCAAGAAAATAATTGGATCTTCCTTGCTAAATAGATAAATTTTCAACCAAGACACAAGAAGTTTAATTCAAATAGTTGAATTTTCAAGTAAAAATGATATTTTTTGTACAAAAAATGTAATCGTCAAATTTTCAGTTGAAAAAAATTAATTTGCAAAACAAAAGAAAAACTAATTTTCAAGCAGTTTCAACCAAAAAGATGAATTTTCAATACACACGATTAATTTTGTAACAAAAAGGCGAATTTCCAACAAAATACATCAATTTTCAACAAAATTGTTGAATTTTGAAGCCAAAAAAACGAAGCCTCTACAAAGCAGTTGAACTTTCAACCCAAAAATAGGCTGTTTCAACAAAAAAGTTAATTTTCTACCAAATAGTTACATTTTCATAGAAATAGTTTTATTTTTAAACAAATAGTTGAGTTTTCAACAAAAAATATGACCTTTCAACAAAAAACATGACCTTTCAACTAAAAAGTTATCTTTCAACAAAAAAGTTCACTTTCAACCAAATCGTTTAATTTTCAAGTCAAGAAGACGAATTTTCTACAAAACAGTTTAATTTTCAAACAGAAAATATGAATTTTTAACTAAAACAACAAATATTGAACCAAAAAGCAGTTTAACTATAAACCGAGCAGTTTACTTTTCAAACAAAAGAGATGAATTCTCGGCGATACACGTAATAGTTCATATATCAACGAAAAAAGATTTTTATTTGAAATAAAAAACAGTTAAATTCAACCAAAAACACGAATTTTCAAGAAAGTTCAATTGCATTTTCAACAAAATGGTATTTTTAACCAAACAAGATGCATTCCGAACAAAAAATAAAATAAACTTTTCAGCCAAAAATAGTTGGACTTTCTTATTGGGTTCTATTAATTCAGTTCGTATTTAAGCGAAAAACGAGAAAAAGACGAAATTTCTTGATAACAGGAAAAAAATAATTCTTTCAAAAATGGGAATAGAGGAGAAATGGGGAAAAGAGTGTAAAGTCTGAAATATGAAAGTGATTTTCAAACTTATTGGGTAATTATTCAACTTTAACGTGGGAAAGCCATCTTTCACAAATTTCGCAAACTTTGTTCAAATTTATCATTAAAAAACGTAATAAATATCCATTTCCGTAACGTTACTTCCAATGCCCCCCCCCCCCCCCAAGTTTAGTAGTATTTTATGGACGGTCTCTTATAACACTCACTTCCTTTAGCAACGTTGCATGAGGGCGCCAATTTGTTGGAAAACCAACTCATTGGATATTATAGCTGCCAACAGGGGTACCAACATGATAAAGCACAAAAATGAAATCAAATTGCTTTCAACTATCGTCCAATTGCCAAACCAAACTATGGTTCTGTCAGGTAAATGAAAACTTCAAAAATCATATATAATGGAATTTGCAGATGTAAAGAGCTATTGTGGGAATATTTTAGTAAACTATTATAGTTTTCAGGCAATTAATAGTATATTATGCATCTAGGGAGGGCAGCAGGAGTTTTTTTTGCCGAGCGCGACGTTTACAGAACGAGTCATAGGGCAAGAGCGCCAACGCGAGACGAAAAATGACTCCATCCCGTGGTGCATACGATATTTCTACTACTCATGCTTGAAAATATGCGGACTTTCGAGTCTATGTGAAGTAATATATGAAGTATAATGGAATTCTCACGAAATAAGTAATATTTCAACTCTTTTTTTGTATACTATAACAGCGTCTTTAAAACTTTTTTTTTATCTCTTATTAGGTCTAAAAATTAATTCGTTGCTTTTACTTTGATGTCTTCTAACTCTCTTGGTCAAACTTGAATTTTTTCCTGCTTTAACTCAACAATAATTTGCGAATATAATGGTGTCCGACAAGGAACTTTTGAGACACTGCATTCCTTTTGCATTCCAATTTTTAAAAAATGCAGTTGAGGCGACCGAAATGATTTTGTTAGCCTTAGAAAAATTTCCAGTAACACATAAAAAGCGTGAAAAGTGGTTCTAGAGATTTTACAATGATGATTTTTTTTTTTTTGGATTGCAAAAAGAATGCAGTATCTCAAATACTCCTTGTCGGACGCCATTGTATTCACTAATGATTTTTTAGGTTAAGTCCGCAGGGCCGCCATTTATTAGACTGAATTTTGAAGTTTAGGGTTCGCCCTTTAAAACTACCTTAGGGCGGAAAAAATTCAGGTTTGATCAAGAGTAAAGACATCAAAGTGAAAGCACCGAATTAATTAGTACACCTAATATTATCAGGGTGTGCAGCGATTCTTAGGAGCGGAATTCAAGGTCTTTTCCCGGTTTAGAAGTCAAGTTTTTCCAGGACTCCCTTTTTTACATCAAATAATTTAATAACCGTTTGTTATAGATGTAAGAAATTACTCATTTCATTTTTTATTGACCAACAATTTTTAAAGAAAGCAGACCTATAAATAAACTAAATCTTAATTTTTTGTGAACATAATTCGTCTTTGAAATCCTTGAAATCTTTGCGAAATGTTTTGAAAGCTTTGTGAATTCGTTGAAATCTCTCGAAGTACTTAACAATTTTGTGAAATCTTGAAATTACTGTGAAATCTTTTGGAACTCTCTTTAAATTTTTGTAAAATATTTGAAATCCTTGAATTCTTTGAAATCTTTAAAGTCTTTGAAATATTTGTGCATTTTTTTGAAATCGTTTGAAATTTTGATGAAATCTTTGAAATATTTGTTGAAGCCTTTTGAAATAGTTCAAACCTTTGAAATGTTTTTACATCTTTGAAATCTGGTACTCTTTTTGAAATCTTTGGCATTCTTGTATTCTTTTGAAATATTTATGAAATTTTTATAAAATTATTGAAGTACTTGTGAAATCTTCCGGAAATCTTTTGTATTCCTTTAAAATCATTAAAATATTTGTAATCTCTGTAAAATCTTTTGAAATCCTAGAAATCTGGTTTACTATAACCTTTTTAAAATCTTTGAAATCTTTTGAAAGTTTAAAAGCTTTGTGAAATTGTTGTGTAATATTTTTAATCTGATGTACACACCTTATTTGAATCTTTGAAATCCGTGAAATCTTTGTAAAATGTTCAAAATCCTTTTAAATATTTTGAAATCTTTGAAATATTTTAAAACCTTTTGGCCGTGGCTCATTCTAGTTCTGAAACTGAATTAACATCGAAATTTTTAACTAATCACTTTTATAATTTGTAAGCTGAATATCACAGACAAATGTACAATATAACATTCTGTAATAGCGGAGACGAAATTAAAAACTTATAGAATTATTCACAATATTAAACTCTGTTCATTGCAATCTGTAAAGTAATTGGCAAAGTCTACAAAAAATGCCTAGAAATCTCTTTATTTATTCTGTATTAAGTAAAAATTATATCTTGATGAATAAAAAACTTTTCAGTAGCAAGATTTCTTCTAAACGAGATGTTTCTTTCATAATAGACTAAAAGATTTAAATTGCTTTTCGCATTTCAATAAAATGACTGCTTTAAAAGAAAAAAAAATTTAATTCAAGGTTCTCGTTAAAAATTCAAAGAAATTTTCAAGTTTTCAAGATTCAAAAATAATTCAAGGAGAATTCCAAGTTTTCAAGGTCGCTGAACATCCTGATTATGAATCAACTACTACATGATCCTCCTTTAGAATTTTAAAAATTGCCTTAGAGTCTCGCCCTCAAATTTTTTTTCCTATCATGCATCTTTGACATTTTGCGATAAAAATATTGAACTATTTAAAATACGACGTAAAGTCGTTAATTTATGCTTAAAAATATGTTTGTATAAAAATATGTTAGGTATCTCGTTAATTTTAGCTTAACTGCTTATACAAAAATATATTCTTCTTTTCAGTTTCATTTTATACGAAAAATTATTACCTTGAATCAGTCGACGCGTTTCGCGGATCGTACACGTCAAAATTCTTTCTTTTAGAGTATTTGACTAAAATCTCGGATATCCTTATTAGAAGAAAAAAAAACTCACCTATTTCCTTGATATAAATCGATGCCTAGAACCTCCGTCAAGACTTGCCTACAGCTATTGATATCGCAGGCGGGGAAATACTGCTGAACAAAGTCGGGTAGAGTCATTAACAGTTCTTGATAAACATAAGGTTTAAAGTTGATACAAGGCGCCATTTGTTCCATCACCAACGCCTTTTGCACTTGATACGGTTGAACTTGACAGCTCCCCGTAGGATGAGTTTCTGCTATTGGTATTAATGGTTTTCGCCCTCTCGAATCCCTGCTGAAAATTGTAGATAGTTCCAAAATTGATCATTAATTCTACAGGCAATCGTATTTGTATTAGGCAAAGTTCTCAATAATACGCGTGCCATCAAAGGAATCGATCACACCACAAACATCTATATAAAAACATCAATATTGTAAAATTCTACAGCCAAATAAAGTCGCAAAATAAAGAAAATGACGTAACTCGACTTCGAATTTCCAAACCCGAAAAAACTGAGAAAGTGAAAAAAAACCTGATTTGTTTTTGGTGGAATGCAATCTTCTTGGCAGTTAATTTTCACCACCACCAATATTAAAAAACAATCTTAGACAAACAGGACAAAGACAAAGGAAATGTTGAGGAATGTGTGTCACCCTAAGGAATTAGTTTCCGATCGCAATCCACATCAGTGCTGCCAGATATCAGATCGGCAGAGTCGGCGCAAAAAACTTCAAGTGTATTTGGAGGTTTTTTGACTGTCATTCTATCCTCTAAATACATGGAAAATCTTCTGCGCAGACACTCTCGGCCACAATCCGGCATTAGTGATTCACCTTCAGAAATATTATTCACGGAATAAAACTCGAGTCGGCGTAAGTCCGCCATTTTGTCCACCTCGCAACTTCACTTGTGTTTAAAATCTCTCTGAATAGAGCTAAATCGTTTTGTTTTAACTCTATCTACTCGTTTGGATGGCACGCGTAAGTGTATGAAGTGAATTTGATGTCTTGATGACCGTGGAAAGGAATCGAAAGGTAGAAACTCTCACCCGGAACTGCTATTGCTGCTTCCGTTAACTGGAATAAGAGGCGGCGGGTATTTGTTATGCGAGGAATTGTGCACGGGCGGCGTGTGTCTCTGTTGATGCGGCAGCAGCGTCGGCGTCGACGTCTGCGGCGGCATCAGAGCCTGAACCTGCTCCGCGCTCAGACCGAGCATCTGCGGATACGAGGTGGGGGCGCTCGGGACGCCCAGGCTCGTCGGCGACGTATACGTTGTCGACACCCTGAAACGCAAAGCGTTCTTTGTCTCAGAAAATGTCTTGTTCCCGGTGTTTTAGGGAACTTGATTTTCGGAGACTACGTAACGTACGGAAGGCTCTCTTCGTATGGAAATGATTATGGATGAGTCTCGAAACTGATCAACTGCCGCCCATAAATTAAAAGGATGAAAGGAATTCAGTGAGAACTTAGTAAAATTCGTTTCCAAGAATATTGGCATCTCGGTAGTACGTAAAGGATAAAAATAAGCAATTACATTTCCACGTGGTCAATCACTTTGATTATTATTTCAAGAAAGTAGTACTTCAAGGGATAAAAAAGATTGCATTATGGCATGTCACTCTACTCAGAAATGTACAAAAATTAACAAAAATACAGTACAGAGTAACCAAAACGGAATTAGGTCGAAGATGGTTGAGATTTATTTTTAATCCTAAACAAATTCTTAAGTCGTTTTGAGTTAAAGCATTCTTGCTGAGAAATTGGAAAAGTAATCAACTTAGTTTTTTTTATTATATTCTCCTTTGATACTGCATATAATTGTACAATATTTTACCAGACGACGCAAAACAAAGACATACCAAATCTACAAAAATGACTTAGAGCTGTATACGGACAGAACGCGAGTTGGAGTTTTATACGGACTGAGCCAGAACTCTGTTTTTCCTTGGATTTATATGGGAAAATCGTAAAACAAATGAGAACTTTCGGATTTCAAATAGTGAATGACTGAAAATTCTATTTCCCACATATTTAAAATTTGATACACTTTTAATTCAATTTTCGCGCCCGAAGTGCTGCCAATCGTAGTCAAATTCCATATTTATAACGTTCTTCTGATATAATATAATTTTTTGAGAGGGGGATGGTGAACTGTTGGATGTAATAACGATCTCTTTGCATTCTTAGAAGCCCGTTGTTTTTTATATTGGAACAGTTAGAATTAAATAACATTCTCAATTTCTTTGACTTGCATACACAGTCCATATAAATAAGATTGAATTAAAGTGTTATTCTTCGATTTTGGCAAAATAAGAAATAATTTTCAGTAATTTCAATTAAATCCTTCATGAATCGACGCCGATATTCTTGTTAAGCGATGTTAGGAATCCGGGAACTGTTTAACGAATGAAATGAGCGCATGCTAGCTTATTATCGTTTAGTGAAGTATACGACTAATCGACTATTATACATTATGCGGGGACTCACCAGTCATCCTTCCCATAGGTTGGATAACTATACAAAAAAATCATACATTGTATGTACAAAAGACAGGAGGCGAGTGTGCAGGTATCTACATAGCGAGTAAATGAAAGATGCGAAATATTATAACATAAAACAAACAATAACATTTTTTGCTCTACACAAATAACACAAGACAAGAAAAATAAAGGCACTCTGTTGCAGTTTTCTTGATAAATTTACTGGCGAATTTCGCATCTTCATTTTCTTGGAAAATCAATCAGAAGTTATAAAATTTAGAGGCAAGAGATAAATTAGGTGCCCGATTGATAACAAAACAGACTTTATTCTATTGCTATTTGTATCTAACACTCTTTGACCAAAGTCAACAAGAAATTTAATGATATAAAAAAGAATTTAAGTCTGATTTGAATTTTTGAGAGGCATTAAAGTCCCATGCTTTATGTGCATGCTGTGCCGCCCTCTATATTCTAAATTTATAAGCAAAGCGTATATTCTACAATGTATTGTTAAATTCTTCAATTCAAGAAATTGGTATTTTTTTTGTTCTTATGATAAAAAGCAAATTAACTTACCCCATATTGGACTGATTGGATTGGGTAGCTCTAACAAGAGGGGGTGGTTGGACGTGAACTACAGATTGCATCGTCGTAGCTGGATAAACACCCGGATACTGTGCTGTTCCGCCACCACCCCCTCTACTCCTCGATTGTTGCTGTGTGTAGGTATTTTTCGCCGTCGTCATTTGCTACAAATAATCATTAAAAAAATCTGTCAAATTCTGAAATTAAAAGCAAAAGTTTCAGTGCCTTATGCGCCATCAATTCGATCCCATTGCTAAATAAGATACTCGCGATGTCCAATTCCCAAATGCAAATTTAGAAATTACTGACAGCGCGTGAGGTGGTGAAGTTTAGAACTAATGGTTATATGAGATGTATCAGGTTGCACGAGCACCGCGTTTCCAGCGATACGCCATTTTCATTTACAATTTCACAGTTTGAAAACCTGTGTAACTACGAAACTTAAATCTTTTTATTCTATTTTTTCCATGCACCTTTTACAAAAAGATGTATTTACATTTCTACTTGTAAAGATTAATGCAAAAACTATACAACCATTATTTCATATTTTGTAAATCTCTAGGTGCAGTCTCTTCGCGATTTCATACAATGTGTACGAAAATTTCATGATAAAAACTCTAAAAATTAATATGGGTCATTACAAAGATATTTTGGAATTTCAACCAAAATCCTCCGAGATTATGATGATTTGTATTACTTAAATACAGTCGATCATCGCCGGATTTAAAAGAACACAAGACTGACAGTGTCGCATCTAGTGGCGAGTATAGACGTTTGTTCCTTGCGACATATATGTAAATAAAGTTTTAGGACAAAGATTTGGATGACGATTATTTTTTTCTAAAAATAACTGTGACTGTGTCTTTGTAAATTAAATGACTTGTGTCTTCAACTAAATTTAGAAATCAGTGAGTTCAACTAAATTCATAGTCATTAACTAATTCCAATTGGCCTCAATGTCAATGAGAATGAAATTAGCTATCACTTTCAAGTCACCATTTTTTGAAAATTGTTTATGCTTAAAGGTAAAACAGCAGAAAAATGTTATTTTTGTATTGCTCATTTAAGAACGTAGCATCAGCATCACTCAGTGTTATCAACTGACTTTACTATCTGCCATCTTCATTACAATTTCAAACATTTTTCTAATTATATTGTCTTAAAATGATTAAAAATTCGAGACAAATGACTCCTATTTAAGTTTTTTCTTCAATTATTCTGCAGGAAAATATCTATAGAATAGTTTATGGCTATTTTTTTGAAATTACTAACAGGTATATCACGAATTATTCAACATTTTTTCAGTTTTTCGGGCTAATTTTAGAGAAAATTCTGCACTTTTTCTTAAAATTATCTTCAGATTTGTTGATGGACTTTCTACAGATTTGACTGTAGTTGAACGATACTTGAAATAACCGTAACATTTTAAGAAACACTTGTCTTTATGAACGCTAATAAAATTTAGTTAAAATTTAATAAATCGAGACAGCCGAGAACAATTTTCTAACATCTGTTGTCAAATGGATTAAATTCAGCAGCTGAAAGTTAAACTTGAAGACTGGAACCCTTCTTTAAAAATAAAAGATGGACGATATCAGATACAAGTAATTTTTAAAAAATTGACGAAAAACTTGCTTTTTATAGATATTTTCCTATATAATGACAGAAAACAATTCAAATATGGGTTATTCAATGCATATTTGGATAAGTTTAACGACAAAATACTTTTTAAATTACATTAAAGATGACGGCGATAGGAAATTTTTCAAATATAACAATGTACCAAAACTTTACGCGGGGAGTCTGGAAACCTGCGTAAAGGCAAGAAAAACGTTGGAAGACCGTTCATTTGTTAAACTACTTTCTACTAGTAATCATTTTTCTCATGAACTGAACTCATCCTGTACAGCGCCACTACAGACGCTCATGAGCAAATTTGTGAGCTTTTCTTTTGATAAGCTTTAGGCCTTTTTATTTATACCGATCCACCTCAGAATATTTAGTCTGCTTTATTTGCCTCCATTCAGGAGCGGATGTTTCGAAACAAACATTTGTTTTTTTCATAATTTATGTAACGTCTTCTCATAAAGTTATGACATATCGTATACTCAAATTCATATATCGGCATAGTAGCGACTGGAATGCCAAACGGCAAAGAAGAGAACTAAAAAAATGATAACTATCAGACAGTTGATTTCAAAAAATAATTGTTCTTTCAGCGTTTTTCTTTTCGAAACCTTCAGTGAGTTACAGAGAATCTAACTGAATGCGATCCAATACTTTCTACCCAGATATTTATGAATGTAAAAGTTCTTATCAAACAGGATTCATCTATTTCAAACAAAAATTTCGCATTCAAACTCGCCATTAGCGCTTACATTCGCGTAATTCCTTACTGTCGCTAGTAAGAACGCAACCTTTCTACATATCTAGAAGGTTACCTTCTTATTAGAGTCAATAGGGCGAACAGAAGCGCTAATGTTGAGTTGCGTTTTATGAATGGGAATATTGGTCTATATTATTACAACTGACTTTGTAATACTCTAGTATACATGTGTACACCTGACGCCACTAGTTGTCAACCGTCTGAATCTTCAAATTTGAGTTTTTCCTTTACATCTTTTTAAGAAAAATCATCGCAAGCCAAACTCGGCATGACCGCTTACTGTTTAAATTTTTTAAATAAATCTTATGAATGACCCATAACTCCGAGACGGTTTACCCCACGCAGAACTAAATATTTACCGAAATCGATTCTTCTATATGGCACATAGGGCACAATGTGTATAAAAATTAAAATTTTTCTGGAACTCACGTTATGTGTACTAAGTGCAGAATTGGGCATCCTAATGATCTGATTGGCCTGTGACACCAGAGCCGTTTGGAACGTCGGCTGTGTACTGACCAATCCCGACCAACCGTTAACCGCCGTCTGCACTGCGTTAAGAGCTGCAAAGTCCCTCTGAGAAATAGGTTGCGCAATCGTATTGCCCCTGACGGTTGAGATCGTCGGCGAAGATGGATGTGTCGCATGTGAAATTGGAGTCCTAAGCTGCGTGACCCTCTGAAGGGTTGCGTTCGGCCTCTGCATCATATTTTGCATGGGCTGAGCCCTGACTATTGTATTCTTCGCCACGTTATTCTGTGTCTGCTTTGAAGCCGGAGGTGTTGGTGGTTGTTTTGTCCATCCACCACCTCCTCCACCACCTTTACTGTTAACAATTAGCTGCGAGTCCATAACCTTACTGGGCCAATAGTCCTCGAACCCGGTACCGGGAGGAAAGTAACTTTTAATGTCACTGAGACTAATGACTGAGCAAGTTTCGCTCGCAAAGAGTTCGTTCCGAATTCCCTGCACCTTGCAACAGAACTTGAGGTATGAGAGGTCCCAGCCTTCGAGTTTTTCTGCCTTGAGCTTAAGGTTGTCCGTTTCGCCTTCGAAATAGAAGAGCGGCACGTATTTCAGGCCGTCCTTGACAGTGTAGGGCACCACGGATTCCTTGTTGATTCGAATAAATCCGCATTTGTCGGAGGGAGCGCTTCGGTTGCTGGCGGTAAGTTTTGTGTAGCAGACGTCAAGGAAGGCATAGAACTCCTTAGCATCAGCGAGCCTGACAACGAGGTCTTTGCAGGTGAACTGATCGCGACCAAACTGACTCTCGCAGTGCTTGGTGTTGATCTCGTTAAGAAGTTTGCTCTCGGCGTCAGTGATATAATAGCTGCGGATGCAGGTGCAGCTGTAAATATCAGAGTGAAGATAGCTCAAGTACTTGTTGAGAAGCTTCGACTCAAGGATTCGCACGGCACAGAATTTTTCTCCAGCGCGGAAGATGTAGGGGATGTGGGTCTCGTCGAAACTGACCCAGCCAAAGCGACCTCTTTGACTCTCGTCGTCCAAGGGCACTTTGCCTTCTTTTGTCTGAGGCGTGTCAGCACCACGCTTTGGAGTCGAACCCACGGTTACAGTGTTTGTGTTGTTATTGAAGTACAACAAACCCTGCAGGTTCGTCTGCAAGGTAGCCTGCCGTTGGCCAGTCGTCGCCACACTTGGGGACATTTTCGCCTTGTGTGCTTCCACCATCTTGGCTGCCAACTCCCTGATTTCGGCCTCATCTGGACGCTCTTCTTTGACCGGAACTTTGAGCGAATCTGAAAGAAGAAAAATAAAAGTAGATCAGCTATTTGCCAAAGTTGATGCATGTTCGTATGTTGGACGAATGGCTGATGGTTAGTAGTAATGTAGCGCGCGGTCTGATTTGGTTTGCAACTATTGGTGGATTTTTGGATCAGTATTATGCATGTCAGTATCTATCAGATTCTCTATTATGAAATCAGATTCACTTCCATCCCGGATAACAAATGGCTCCCGACTTTCCAGGTGTACTTGTTAAGAAATCCTTTCAATTATATATTCAATTTTATCACATTCTACTATTCGCAAACTAATTTATTAACAATTTCTTGTACAATTATGAATCAATGCAAAAGTAAAGGTCTTTTAAAAAAATATTGAAATTATAATATTAGTTTTCTTAGTAAAAAAATCAAATCCGATCAATTTGCAATTTTAAACTTCACCGTAAAGTACTAAAGTAATTATTAAGACTTCGAAATAGGTGCGACTAAAAAAATGCCGATATCTTTTCCAGGTCTTCCAGGTAATGTATAAAATAAAGTAAGCCGTTTGTTAAATTTTTTACCCCACCCGCCCAAATATCTAACTTTTAAGATCAAGTAAATTATTAATTAGGCCGTTATTTATTCGCTCGGAGTGTAGGAATGATTATATTTGGAATTGGGACAACTGCTTGATCAGTAATTCGACCTTTCTCATATAAATGCTATTAATAAATAAATTTTATAACTATTTTGAAATCATATTTATTTTGAAGAGAGATAACCGCAAACGAAATTGAAGTTGAATGGTGGAATGCAAATTTGAAGAAGCCTATCACTTTTTGCCATTTTTTTTTAATTTGTACATTTGTTCGAGTATTACCGTCAATAGTTGTATACGAAGAAAACTTCAGTATAATTAATCAATAATTGGTTTGTATTTCTGTAAAATTTCATGAACGAAAAAAACACTATTTGACAATTTTGAAAATTGCAATCTTGAACTACACTGAAATTTTGGAAAACTAATGCTGTTATATGTTTAAATTATGACTTAGAATAAAAAAATACGATGACGAATTCTATTAATTTTCATGAACATAATTTTGTTCTTCAATTTTGAAGAAATAACTTTTCTATCAATAAGATTGTCTGATAAAACATTTGACTTCTGGAACAAAAAGGTCTTTTCAACTCAATTTTCACAAAAATAAACGTTTCGAAAAACCCCCATCCTATTTTGTTTGAAACACTTGGTAGATACTGTGAAAAAATGCATTTTTAGTTGAAAGTTTTGACCACTCTCTATTTGATTTTTTAAATAAGATATGGAAAATATATAAATGAATGTTTAGTTCTTCAAACAAAGCTTTCGCAAAATACTTCACGCAAATCATAAGTTTATCTTCAACTTCAACAAGACCAATTCTATAATAATCATATTGCCATAAGCCCGATAAAAAAGTAGGTTATATTAACTTAACCTTAAAGCAGTCGCCTGAGGCCTGAGTACATTTAAACAGATTCCTTATTATTCACAATGCTCAACAGATGCATTTAAGAGAAAGGCAATAAAATAATTCATTAATTTTTGCCAATGTAACCTATAAAACCCAGTTTTTTATAATTATGAAATTAAATCATACACGTTTCTAAAGGCCGCGGGACAGGACATAAAACTATCGTAAAACAAAAATTTCAAAAATCTATCTAGACAAAAACTGTCTATCTATCACAAAAACTTGCGAGACAGTATTCGAAGTGATTTTTGAAATCCTTCACTTCAAAATATTGAACCTTGTTATTGATTATTATCTTTTTCAACTCAATTTAAGTGATATTTCTAAATGTCAAAAACATTTAAAAAATGGTGTCAATTCAGTAATTTTTCATTTGAAATTTGTAGGTTGGTACAGGAGCGTTATTTTTGAATGAATTCGTTCAAAATTTGACTAAATTCTGCTTTGATACAAGTACTTTACTGAGATAATTTTATAAACAATTTATTATTCAAAGGAAAAGTGGAAAATTACTACAACTTAGGTCAACTTTTTGGCAATGATGCTTATATAATGCAGCATGTTTTTAATACGATAGGCATTAATGGCCCTAATCTAAAATCAAAATGTTAAATCAATTGACTACCTCTTCCTAACTATTTTTCATTCATAAAAAGAAGGGAAGCTGGGGTAAACCAAGTTCAATAGATAAAAAGCATTTTAGCATTTATTTTAAAATAGTTTTAGTGATGACATATTTTCAGGAAATATTTTAATTTTCAAATCGCTTTCTCTTTTCAAGTATTTGAACTAATCTGTTTATAGCTACTAACATGAAAGGAGAGCAATTGCATTTAAGTATTAAACCAAAACGAAATATTCAAACCCGCAAAATTTGTATGCTGAAAACGATACTGATTTTTCTTTTCAAACTGATAGAACCCAAAGTATTTTTGATTACAAAATATGACATTTATTGAAGAAAATTCGATTTTCAGTGAAAAAGCAAACTGACTCCAAACCACATGGTGCGGTCAACTTTGCACCCGGAAATCTCGAAATCGATCCATTCGAGCGTCCCTACGTCAAGTTTGAGGTTATGTGAAGTCGTGCCGTCCATGTTAAACGATGTGAATTTCGCATGATATCCTCGTAAGTAGAAATTATATCAACCAATTTAAAAAAAAATACTGGCAACACATGACAATAACAATTCAATTTTATTGAATAAACAACTATTCAAAATATTATACAACAGAAGAACACAATACAAGAGAAGAAATTTTTGTTTAAACCTTCGACAATCGTTTAATTTTTGCACAAATTAAAATATCATTCGGAGAAAGTCGAAAAAGTATCACATTTAAAAAAAATGAAAATTATTTAAAGAAATAAAAAACTGATATATACAAAATTGAACTTAAAATATCCAAATCCAGCTACTACACTCTATGCACCACCATAAGTTGAGTGATTTCTGTAAGTGCTGTACAAATAAATTGGCAACATAATCTATCGATTATTTTTATCTGTACAAGGTAGCCACTTGAATATGAGAAAAAATCCTCGGTCATTTTCCAGATTTCCCAGCCATTAAAATTTTAACTTTCAAAACTGAATTTAAAATTAAACCCATCAAATATGTTTAAATTCAAAGCCTTCCAACAGAAAACATTTTCAACTTGATTTGGAAACTGTTCTATCAGAACGTCTTTTAAAATTATTTATTTGTAGGAGCATAATTTGTAAATTATTCAATACTGGCGACCTTGAATTTGAAATTGCTCAACTTAGAAGTCCTCCAATTTTCAATTGCACAACATAAAACTTTATAAATCAAAACCTATTTAATTGAGTTGGAATTCACTATTTAAAATTGATAACTTGCAAATTTAAGCTACTGAGAAAAAGAGGA
>CAKNWT010081108.1:0-11926 GCA_932066315.1 Andricus coriarius | reverse complement strand
ATATATGCAAACGTACACTAAGTTTTACATATTAAATTATAAAGATTTATTTGCTGAAATAGAAAAAGTCGAGTTAGATGAGAAAAATGTGCCATCTGGTATTCTGGATGGTGAAGTTTGGGGCACTAAAGCAAGGCAAGTTTCGGTTCGGTGCTGCACAAGCGTTATTGAGTGAATGGTTACTAGACTGCTGCAAACTCAGTCGAGATCCCAAGAGAATACTATAAACTGTACTTCGATTAAGACGTCGTCCTTCCCATAACTGAGACTCGATATATATATTTCCATTATAATGCTAAAAGTATAGTAATTTAGGCTTCCTATTCCTTTTTGAGAGAACACACTTTTTATGAGAGACTTTAGCATCATTTTTGCAAAGGTTGACGTACTTACATTGTAGGTGGTAACGTATGAAGTGTATATATTTTAACTTTCAAGTATTAAAAGTTAAGATTTTATGCAGGAGAGATCAACATTTGTAATGATAAGTGTGTAGTTTCACCTTCCTTCTCGTATCTTCTGCATATTTTTCTGAAATTTGTTAATCATTAAGCAATTCCTGGACTGTACTTCTAACTCTTCAATCTCATTTTTCTCTGTGATTGATTTTGTTAAAGGATTTTCATAAAATGTTATTATTAATAGATGGTAAGAGTCAAAGTGTGATGTTATGCGTCTGAGTAAATAATTACGTAATCATAACGTAAAAGGTATAAAATGACATACTTCAGACAAAGTAAATTTAATTGATTTATTTATCAAGTAATTAATTTTGTTGTCTGAAGTATGCCATTTCATGCCTTGTAAATAATGTATAAGTAACATTTTATTTAACGTATATTATTTTCCATTTTCTTCATTTTGGTTGCCATATATCTATATTTTTTACATGCCATCCTATACATAACAAATTAATTATTTATAGTTCTTGCTTTTAAGTATAATTAATTTACTTTGGTAAGTAATATGAGACGATACGTTTTTGCAAAGGAAAAGGAAAGTTTTAAACAAATTTTGTAGCATTCAGAGATTGATCATTTAAATTTTTGTCTATAAACCGCCTTTCTAAATGATTAAACTTTTAGACGATTACAATAAATCACACAGATGTATACAAATATCAATGATGTAAAAATATATCTGTGTCTGTTTCTCCAGGTAATATGGATAAATGTGCATATTATTTTTAAAAAGAGATTTTTAAATCTGAAGGTGCATATGAAAAATAGTTTTTCTCCATATTTGCAAGACCAATAATTTTAGGTGAGCAAAAATATCTTAATGATTATTTTTACAATATAAATTGACATATTACTTTATGAATAAACATTGTAATTAAATATTATTTATCAAATTGACATTTTCAACTCAATAAGATTTGTTTGCATATCCTTTAAATTATTTAAATCATCAACTCTTCCCAATTTCCATGCTAAAATAAGCACTTATTTCTATCTTTTCCAACGTATTATGTTTATTTAAAAATTTTATAAAGTATTATTATATTATGAATTCAAAATCTCATCTAAGAGTTGCAGAAAACTATAACACGTCCAGTGATTCACGACAATCAATCAATTTATTACATTATGTAAAATAGATCGAGTTTAACCTGCCACGCATCAAGTCTGAACAAATTGAATGAATCAGAAAAGACCCTCCAAACCTCCATTAAAATGATTCTTCGTAGGTCACGTTCCAAATTATCGACGTATAGAATATAACAAGTAATAACTAGCTAAGATCGACTGGTCTTACGAAATTGGTATAAATCAAGTAAGACACCTCAAGGCTATGGTAAAGGGTAATTAGACTCTTCGTGTGATACATGCCAGAATATGGACATGTAAAATAGATCAGGTTCCAACTTGTCAGCATCCAATAGTTTTACGAAATTAAGTGAAGCACTTAAATACACACAGAAAAAAGAAACCCTTAATTCAAGAGAAAAATTGAACTTATTTTAAGCTGTAGCAAAAAGAAGCATGTAAAATCTGAAATGAAGTATGTGTTTTAATCATTAAAGTAAGTAAGCAAAAAGACTGAAATTCAGGTACAAAATACCTAAAATTAAGACAAGATTTGTACTGAAATGCAAGTGTAAGGTAGAGATGACCTTACATTAGGGACTCTCCTAGCTGAAAGTGAGATGCATATTTATACTGAAATTATGGATCTCTTCACCCTCCTGACCCGTGGGTCCTAAACTGAAGTCACATGAATTATACAAGCAATTCTCATGAAATACTTTGATATTTTCTATAAATTTCGAAGTAGAACATTTTAGCTGCACCAAAAATCTCGAAGACTTACTTTTTTATTTGTGTGAATACCACCATACAATCATACTTCTCGATGACAATCTTGAAAAAGAACATTGTGCGTTCCTGAAAAATCTAACTTTACACTAAACATATTAACAGAAAATAAAGTTTGGAGGTCGAAAAACAGTGCACAGACAGTTCACTAGTAATTATTTCAATTGAATAAAACTTAATATTAACATAAAACTTATAGTCTTATACCGAGACTACGTCGCGCGCATGTGCTAGGGCGATTAAGGCAGGACCCATCGAGGGACTCTTCAGTCCAGAATTCGGCTTCTGTTCAGTCCAGTTTAATTCAGTATACCGCTTCAGATCTTCAGTTCTGTCCGCTCCCATTTCAGTTACCACCTCAGTCCGTTCGAGTGCAGTATTCTATGGGATCAATTAAATCGGTCCCTATATTTCCACCAGTCTCAGTTTGATTCCCGAGGGAACTTTTAGTTGTACAATTCGCCGAACACTTAAATCTGCTGTCAGAAATTGACTAAATCAATCATTAACATAGAATCGACAAATCTAGAGTGAGTACCTTATTTCTTTTTGAATTCACTTTTGACAATTCCTCTTTCACGAAAGAACCTAACTAAGGACTTTCTTTAAGGCACTGTCAATACGATGATGAGTTACCAACCCCCAGCTTCATGGTGCACATGTTATTAAATTAACTGTAAAGTTCTAATTAATCATCCTAAATAATCGCTGTAACCAAAAATAATTTTACCCTAATATTATTCAGAATACTACTCCGAAAAGTGAAAAAAGCACTCTGTATAGGGGGTTGGAAATTTATAATGTGCTTTTTTATAAACCCTAGATATTTACCACCTTGAATTATTAGAAAGGCCATTACAATAAGTAAGCCTTGTGACCGTCATAAGAAACTACCCTTAAACTTTCAAGAAACACCTCTGAAATGATATTTTTTCTTCCACAGCTCTTCGCATAATTCCAAATAAAAAAAGTCCTAGGAATGTTCAGGAATATTGTATAAACATTTACCAGTTTTTTAAATGATTATTTAAAAACAGTTTGAACTCGCGGAACTAATCAAAACTAATATAAACTAAAGTACTATTCTTAGAAGGCAAAACAACTCTCTTTGAAGTATAGAAGGCTAGTTCTATTCTCTTTTATTTTTTATTGTCCGACGCAACTCTTAAGATACGTAGATTTGTATATAAATCTATAAGCTTTTCCCAAAAAAAAGGTATTTTACCATTTTTACATTTTTATTCATTTCTGAAGGATTTTTTAAATCAGGTCAGCCTTTGTTGAACTTTTTTAGGGTTCCAAAGTGAAGGTCAAGTTCATTAACCAGGCATTTCTTACCAAATTAAAAAATTTGGAGCATTTTCAAAATTTGAAAAAAAAATGTTTTCAAGAGACTTAGAAAATTTATCAAATAGACCAAAATTCAAACATTTATATTATTTTCAAATTCATAATTCATAATCGTGCTTTTTAGTAGATTTAAAAAAGTTTCACAAATTATCTGAATGATAATTTTCAATCAGACACAAACTTAAAAGGTTCTGGATAATTTATAATCAAATAGACTAGCTATATTGAAATATTTTTAAAACGCAGTTAAATTATTTTTAATATCTCTTTTAAACTAACTGCAAGTTTTTGTAGAGTTGACTTAGAACCGAACATGGAACGAGCGGTATGAAAGTTTATGATTCAATATCTCCGTTTAGTAAATTAAAAGAAAAAGTATTTTGTTATTAACATTATATTGAAAACATACCCACTTCTTATATACCGTTCAATTTTCTCTAAATCGCTTTATGTTTTATGTTTTCAATTCATGACTATAATCCATCAGGGATTTTAATCATCGATTTACGTTAAAATATTATTGATATTTAAGAAAATGTAATCGAAATGCACGCATTAAACGTACAAATATGAGCGCCAGCTGAACTTACCCGCGCTCCCTAGGTGCGCTCATACTTGGCGCGAATGAAATCTTGTTTAGGGTCCCGAAATTGGAAATGAAATGGCTTATCAATTTTTTTTCATACAATGGAATATTTAAGCAATATTTCTGAATCCGTATTGAGCAGAGATAGAGAGGAATTTTTTCACAGCTATATAAAGTATATCAAAAACCGTCATTTCGTCGAAAAAAAATTAAAGAAATATATTGTTCAAAGGGGTATTTCTTTCAAAGTGTAAGTGTTCTTTATCACTGGCACATATTTTAACATTCACCAGGTCATTTTAATTATTAAATGCTGAAAATGTCTGAGCTATATGAAAAAAGCACATTATGATTGTTCGACTCCCTATAGAGGGAGGTTTTTTTCACTTTTCACGGTAGTATTCTGAATAAACTTGGAATAAAATTATTTTCAGTGATGTCTACTATCCTTTTATTGACAAAATTATTTGTTTTACGTAAGAAATTTGTCATTTTTACAACAAAAAATTAACTCTTTTCAGCACTTAAAGGCTTTGGATTACTAGCTAAACATGCTTTGCTTAATAATAAATTGAACTATAATTTTTCCATTGCATCAAAGAAAGTACGGACTATGAGACAACAAAAAGAAAATTCTATATTTTTGGGGGGTATACTACTGAAAACTACAGACTGTTCGTAACATTAATTCTTTCTGTCACAGGGAGTCTCAAAAGTGGAGATTTGATGAAAATTGACGAAATAAAATTTTACACTAAACTAATACATTCTCATTTGAAATGAGAATTTAAGCAGATGTACTATTTGCCTCTGCTTGAAAAAACAAAGTATCTCGCCGTCCCAAAATTCGGAATGATCAGAAAAATATTTTTCATAAATTTGTCCAGTCATCCCGAAATGTTGAGACGGCTAGACGCAGCAAAAAAAATCATACTCGCATATCTAATATACGTGTGTTATTCGAGAGCCGAGGGTTTTAGATCTCGCAAATAAATTCAATCAAAAGCAGATCGTATAACTCCTTGAAAGTCACGAGGACGCATGTGCTTCCTCTCTTCCTGTTACATCGAAGTCAACTTGGGAATTGAGATTGGCCTAGAAAGGTTCGTTAGAACCAAGAACTGGCAAACAACCTGCATTCCCATCCCGTTAGTACATCTCCCCACAGGATCTGAGGTACATAAGTATCCTTTAGGGACTATACACACATACATGTGTAGTTTCAGTACGTTTATGCAAACCCATGTTCCTGAAATATATACAGAGTTTGAAATTCTTTTTTAGAAGAGAAATCCTAGTGAAGGTTGAGAAACGAGAGGACGCGATGTTCGCTCTGAGGTTTATATTTGTTTCAGGGTAGTTGCTCCTCTTAACGCCTTCTCGCCTCATTCATTTCCGCGGTAGGTAGAATATAAAACTATATGTGTGAACAAACTCATAAAAAAGGGATACTTGAATAAATATCGCGACGAGTTCTGACTATTGGCTGATTGTTAGGCTCGTAGCAAAGGACAAGAACAATCGTACAAAGAGACAAAAGAATAAGAAAGAAAAGTTACTTAAAATGTCGCCCACGTTGCATCAATGAAAATGGAACGAGGTTAAGAGATAAGCATAGAAGTCAGAGGCGTTTACTAGAATTACCTGATATCGATGGTCTTTAAAGTTTTTTTTTTTTATTAATATCCGCACATGCCTCGATGGCCGTGAAATCATAGCTGATCTTTTTACGAGATATCTCAAAACACCTTTCACAACGTTCACAATGTTTTCAACAAAAAGTTCCCAGCGTTCATATGAATGAGATGAAAGAGTTTTTTACTGAATTTCTTTGTGCCTATGAGCCTCTTTACACCGTACGCTATTCGCAAGCTTATACTGCTTAAATGGGGGCAGAGTGGGGATGAGCGTAACTGAGACGTAACCTTGGCGCATAAGAGGGAGAGAGACTAGACACTTGCTCTCTACTCCCTCGCATGTTCCAGAGTTAGGTCTCAGCTACAGTAATCCCCACTTAAGCAGTTTAAGCCTGCAACTAGCGTGCGGTGTAACGAGGCTCTTTATGATTAAGGGGGATAGGAAAAATCTCATTCTATACATAAGAATAGATTTCTGTGATTTTCTGCAGATTTTTTAACCGACATTTTCCGTTAGTAAAAACTCGTTTACCGCAATATGCCATACGATTTTGAATAACACAAAGAAAAAAGTTCTGATGGTAAATAAACTTATGTAAATTCACAATTTTACTTAAAAACTAACCATTTTTTTGTAAACTGAAGTGCTTAAAAGCGACTTTTTTTTCCTTTTATCCTTTTCAAGCGTATTTTATAACATAAAGACGCTTTAAAATCTAAGAGAGATTATCCAAATACTCCAAAATGCGATTTTGGTGCGTCAAAGAGTTACAAAAAAATTTTTTCATGATTATCAAATCTTTGTAATATGAGTGATTACTCCATAGTTTTTCGTAAATAAAACTAGTATTATCGCTCAATTTACAATTATACGATATTACTTACTCCTTTGCAGAAGCTCACGCTCTTGTTCATCGGGTGAGTGATTAGGTTTCACCCTTTTACGGGTAAGGTTACGGTTGTGTGTACACGACAATATTTAAATATGCTCACAAAACACCTTCCTGAATTAATTTCTGTTTAGTTAAGGCATTTTCTACTAACATGATATTTCTTTAATAAGTTGCTGCGAAGCAACGCTACTAATCTTCTTTGATAATAATACTTTTATTACTAGTTATAAATTATAAGTAAAAATACCTTTTTCATAACAAAATATAAATAGGGGGAAAAAGTGGAAAAATTAGATCGAGACAAATGCTCGTGTAACTCTTGTGTATAATATAGGCCGCGGCTACGTGTATCGAAATTTCGGTACAAATTGACGAATTTTTCCGCTAATAATACGGGGAGCTGGAAAAGAGGCTATTTGTACCGAACTTTCGATACGAATATTCAGATTTTTGTGTAGACCCACTCATACTTGTACCGAAATTTCCGTACACGTCGATACTTCCTGTAATATACTATTACTCAACTCCGAACTTTCGAACTTACAAACTTCAAATAATTTCTGCTGACGGAAGATATCATTTTACAAATCGGTGAAAAATCACAGGAATCTATTTTTATATATAGAATGAGATTTTTCCCATCCTGATCAAAAAAATAACATTTTTATTTTTCGGTCCACCCTGTTGTACATGCACAAGACAGGTCAGAGTTGCGGCCAATTAAAAAACGTCATAAGTCTTTTTCTTATGCCTTTAATTAAATAAAATGTCGAAATTCTAACTTTCAATTTTTATAGTTTTATGTGTGCATGTAATGAGGGTGGCTTGTGGAAGTGCTCTAATAGTGTCTCAACTAGCCTAAACCCTTCATAAAAAAGGAGATTTTTGACGTTTTTTAATTGGCAAATATTGAAATTCTAACTCGCCATTTTTAACATTTTATGTGTGCATGTAATAGGGGTGACTTCTAGGGGTGCTGCCGAAATGAGTTAACTCAACCTATATTTCAGGGCATGACAATAGGATTTTTGACGTTTTTTATTGACAAATATCGAAATTCTTACTTGCCGCTTTTAGCATTTCATGTGTGCATGTGATCAGAGGCTCCTGCCGAAATGACTTTTTTGAGTCAAAAATATCTACATTCTAAATCGTAATTTTCAACATTTTGTGTATGCATATAATAAGGATGCTTTTTAGGGATATTTCGAAATGTGAAACTCGGCCTATAATTCGCAGCATAAAAAAAGATTTTTGACGTTTTTTAATATTCGGATCTCTAGGTACACGAATATGTTGTGAAACATAATTTTCAAATACATCGAAAAAAATATCAGTTGTTATTTTAGGCTAAGTAGTTGTAACAACTATAAATATTCATCAAAAATCTATCCAAACAATTTTTGGGTCTACTTTTATAGAAATTATTAGCCCTTGAGGAGCAAAGTGTCCGGTAGAATGCATTTAATAATTTTAATTTTATTACTCTCCAAAAATTAGTTTTATAGTAAAACCGGAAAAAATTATGTGAATTAGTTAAAATAATAAATCGAGTTACAGGAACGTTACAGGTTCGTTAAAGAAAGAAAAATGGATTCTAAAGAAATAAATAATTGAACATAACTAGAGAACATCTTCAAATGCACGAATTGTAATGTGTTACATTCTTTCATACTTATTAATAGTCGCTTGTCTGGTGTGAGTGTGAATCCCGTCTACTTTGGAGTTAAATAGTCTGTGAAATTGGGATTTCTTTGAACTTAATTCTTACAATTTAACAAATTCAACCAATTCACAATTTTGAACTTAATTAAAATTTACACTGCTGAAATAAAGTGACTTTTCTAAAGTGAAAAACATGTATCATAAAACCATTTAAAATCTTTTAATTTAATTTACATATATCGAATGAGAGATTTTGTTTTGATTCGTATAGATTCCATGATATTATTTCATTAATTTTTTATCTTCTAGTTTCGATGAAAGATTTAAAATCTGTGACTCATAGAAGAAGTTTTATAATATGATGAAAAGCTTTCCGTATCAACTTCATTAGCAGAACGACACGTATATTGTGAAAAAGTTTTTCATGTAGGGTGCAAATATTGAAATTTAGTATCCTTTTCTTATACGCTGTAAGTATCATTTCAGCCTATCTTTCCTTCCTTATAAAAATATTCCCAAGAAAAGTCATTACTACTCGTTTGAAAATTTTAAGACATTAAATCAATAGCTTCTGTGGTGATCCGCATTACATCCCATTCAAGGTGTATTTATATTGAACTAAAATGAATTTTATTACATATTTCATTTCAAATAATCTACTAAGCATCATTTTAATGAAATTAATCTTTTTAGTTTCCATCTGTGAAAAAACACCGAGGACAGGTTGAATTACAGTCGAGTGGAAAATGAAAAATTGGCACAAATGAAACACACTAGTCAGACGGATCGTGCGTCATCGCGCACGAGGATTTATTCAACAAATTAGCTTTCCGGGAATAATGGTTCATATATACATATATTGTAATGGACATTATTTTGTATATTAGCGCACAAGAATTCGTAATTGGTTCTGGTAGTAGGTATTTGACTAATTGTGCTCAAAATAATTTCCTATATTAATGAATATCGATCCGTCATAATATTCGAAATCAAAAGACAAATATCTTTTTTTATGTTCAACTGTATGTTTAAATAAAGTAAATAAAAGTAATTTATCAAACAACTTTGAGAGTTCTCTCAAGAATTGATTCAGCTTTAATTTAGAAATAATATTTTTGAAATAGATTGAAAATTGTAGCGAGAATCGTATTTTATTTATCAACGTTAATAAAACTAGATGAACATAATAATTATATAGTAATTTAATAAAAATGGCGTCTTTCCATTTTATTTCTTGCATGATATTCAGAAGAAACTGTTAAGCTGCTAGGTTTACTTCATTATTAGTCTCAAAACAAGTTCCAGACGCGTCTGAACAAACGTTCCCCAATCTACTGTTCTGGACACGACTTCCGCAGTAGAGTAGTATTCGTATGGTCAGGCAAAGTGCTAGCTGTAACTCTTTAACCTCTTCCGGAGATTAATGTTAGATGTGTTTAATTAAATTTGAGACATTTATTTTGGACCGATAGAGAATTTTATACATTTATTTAAATTTTATACAATTATATACATACACATAGTTAAATGTCTTGGAGGTTCAACATTACATTTAAAATCGGATATAGTATTTCTCGCATTTGATCATGCAGATTTATCTCTCAAACCTTAAGGTAGTTTTTGTCAAGAGGTGTTAAAATAATTTACTCTGAAGAATCATTTGAATAAACTTGTTGGAAGAAAAATATGCTGAAGTGAGGACCAACAGATTATATTCTGAATTAACAATATTCACATTTCAATTTAAGTTCCAGTTTAAACGTTTTAAGGGTAATGCCATTATTAGCTAAAAGCTTTAACAGATAAAGTTAAAGTAAGCAAATAGTTTACAATTCTTTAGTTTACAATCCTTTACACTTATCGCGCGCGGCTCACAAGTTTCAGCGGCCTAGGGCGCCGGAGTGGAGCAAAAAAATATCTCTGGACAAATTGATATTCAGAAGCAGTTTTTGAACCGATTTGAACAATTTTTTTAGTTTAATAAAAAAAATTGAATTTTTTTTAGAAGAGTACCGGTTTTTGTGAAATACTTGGATTCAATCCAAAATACCTAGAATCGATTAAGCAACTATCCAGAAAAGTTGTGTAATGAGTAAGACATTTCTAAACATTTAATGAAATTTTTATAAACAAATAAGTGAGTGAAAATGGATTCATGGGGATTGACAGTACTTCGTAAATTGACTTGCACTAATTTTAACAATTGATAGACAAAAACTGTTTTTTAATCGAACTTATGAAATATAATTAATAAAGTGTTAGTTCATAAACAAATTTTATAAACAAGTATCGATAGCAGGTAGTTATGTTGCAATAAATCAAGTCTTTTCTATTTAATCGGTCAAAAATCATACGAAAATGTCATAAGATTATCAGATTGATTCATCCAATAAGAACTGATGATTGTTTGAATAAATTTAATTAACAAATGCACTGTCTCGCTATTTTTGGAGGTGTAAAATTGTTTTTTTTTTTTCAAGGTATGATGTGTAAATAACTAATTTCTAAACTTTTAGGGAGCTTATATGACAATCAACTATTTCCATCGATAACAAAAATTGCTTAAACTAAGTTTTATCATCTTGGGCATTTTTCAGAAAAAATTGCGTTTCTTTAGGGTATTAGCCGACTATCAGCCTATAAAAATTGATAATTTAAAAAAAAATTAATTAACAAATGCATTTTTCAGCTGATTTCAAAGGTAAAAACTGGTTTTTTTTTAACGTAACCAAACCTTGAGTAATAATTTTAAAACTTTTTTGTATGAAACTCGATAAGGATCATCCACCATTGTTATTGTCAATAGTAACTTTATAGACAATTTTTTTGTCCTCTGATACATTTGTATACAAAAACTTTCATTTTTCTTGTGAAATATATAGACAATTACTTAGACATAACTCCTGGCTATCATTTTATAACAAACGATGATTTATTAAACAAATTATTAGATTTTGTACTTCTGGACAGACACGTTACACACACTAAGTAATTTCTAGAAGCATTGCTATAGCTTCTAAAAGCAATGATCTTTCTGGCTTGACAAAATCTGTTCTGAAACTAGTTATGTAAAGATCGGTTGAGAACAGGAAGTAATGCAGTCAATCAGTATTTGTCAAACCATCGACAACTGAAATTTAGTGATTGTGAATTCTCTTTTGTCAAAGCTCCTTCAGCTTAAACGAAAACATTGTTATCACGCGTCTCGTGGAAAAAAAAGGAAAAGAAAATGTTTAGACCTGATTTAGGCACAAAAATTTGGTTTTGAACATTTTTTTGTATCTGGTGTCCGTTCATATTTTTCGTATCTTGGGCCGTTTTTCCAAAAATGTTGAGTGTTTTTTAATGCTATTTTTTACGATTAAAACAAAAACTATGCGTCCTTAAAAAAATTATTCATAACAAATTTTCAGATCTTTTATTTTAAAAAACGTTTTGCTATTTATTGTTTTCTAATCTTGTGTTGGTTTCCCAAAA
>CAKNWT010081098.1:0-12930 GCA_932066315.1 Andricus coriarius | reverse complement strand
CAATTTTATGGAGATTGAAGACACACAAGCCGGACACGTTACCACCTACCTAAAATACATAAGATACTATGGGTATTTTTTTGCAGTTCATATATTCTGTAACAAAAATATGAAATATACATTTTGAATAGCCAAATTTTTCCGTTCCAATAGCAGACAATGTTAAAGACAAAATAGGAATAAATAGAATTTTATCTATTTTTGTGTGAAAGCTGTCAACAAAGTTGAACATAGTTGACAATTTCCTCGTATTAACCTCAAAATGCTCCAAAATGAGAGGACGAACACATCGATAAACAACGAAAACCAGAGACACTTGCATATTCACATATTATTTAATTAATTATATTCTAAATTTTCAATTAATTATAAATCCAAAGTCTTACAGTTTCTGTAAGGGTAAAATTAAAAAGCTCGATTTAATTTTCAATCTCAGGAATGCGATTTTACCGACCCATGGTATTTTTACATGCTGCGACTGAATTTTCCGTTCTGAACTTAAATTTCGTGCGAGGGAATGTGTAATTTTGTTTGTATCTTGTGTGTAATATTACACTGCTGTTCGAGGGTCCTTTTATTTACATCGCTAGAGGTTGTAATTTCACACACTTTTGTAAAATCACACAATGAGTTGTGTGAAATTTACAATGATGCAACATGTAATTTTACGAAACTTTGTAATTTTACACAAATCTTTTTTTACAGTGTAAGTAACGCAATCAATACACTAAATAAATCTACTACACATCCATTCACTCTTAAATCATACTTCAATATAAATCATACGTAAAGGCATGATTGCGTTAGCTATTAAAGAAGAGAGAAGTAACCTAAAGCTACATATTAAACCTATGATCGAGTAGATGCAGAAAGGTTAAATTTGAATTAAATTCGGATGCATTCACGTGAATGGTCGTTCTCTTTGATTCTCATTACTTCGCGATATGCGACTATAGATACGTTTTTTTTGGCGAAAGACGAATTGTATTCATTCAAAAAGGAATCGTTGATTAGTTGACTGAGAGTGATATATTAATTGCATACTATGATATTCATAGATTGAGATTTACTATTAAAAGTGATAAAAATTGTATTCATATATTTTTGTTTAATAAATTTTTGACAAAAATGGTCAATTATTAGAATTTTAAAGATAAGACTGGATTGAAAAGGACGAAGAATTAAACTCTGCATATTTCTACCTTCTTCTTAAGAATGAGGTGAGGATTCACCTCCTTCTTAAGAGTATGGCACGAAATATATTTGATGACCTGTACAGTTTTGATTCAATTGATCAGCGCGACCTATGAGTTGTGGATATCCCTAGAAATCTGTGAACAAAGCTTTTCAGAAGAACGTTATTTATTTTCACATTCATCTTCCGAGTCCTGATAAAAATGCTTGATCTTATCCATTTGTTTAAATATCCTTTTTCCCCTTTGTAGGTGCTTTAAGACAACGCCATATCGCGGATGTACTTCCATAATTTCTAGAGGCCCTTCATAATAACGATCAAACTTGTGCTTGTGGGGTTCTTTCAGCTTCAAAACCAACTTTCCACGCCCAAACATTTTTTCGTTTAAGTGACAATCATAGTAGTCTTTGGATCGTACATTCACTTTCATGGTGTTGTTAGAGGCGATAGCGCGAATTTCGTCCAAGCGTTTTACGAGATCGCATAGGTACGATCCATAAATCTCTAGAACTTCCTCAGATGGGTAAGACGAAGGCATACGGGCTTCCTTGCCGAAAACCAAGTGGTATAGTGAGAATTTCGCACCCTCGTGCACCGACAAATTATACGAGAGCATCGCGAACGGAAGGCACGTGTCCCAATCGTCGTATTTTCGCAAATAATTTTTTAGATAGTCTACTAATACCGGATGGCTTCGCTCGAGCCCTCCGTTCGACTGAGGGTGATATGCGGAAGTCGAGATCTGTTTAATATCGAAAATCTTCATGAGTTTACTAAAAATTCGATTAATAAAAGAGGAACCACGATCAAATAATATAGCTCTCGGGCAACCGAATACGGAAATGAACTCTGGTACGAAGGCATCAGCTACGGTAGTTGCACGAATATCAGGTACAGCTACGGCAAGACAGTACTTTGCCAGATTGTCCTGCATTGTCAGAATATGCTTGTTACCTCTAGGCGTCTCTGTTAAGAAGGGTCCGACAGTATCCAAGCATACCTTGTCGAAAGCTATTATTCGAACCAATTTGTTCAGCTGACAACTTCGACAAGTTTTTATGGATTCTTGTATCTCTTTTACCATGTCCGGCCAGTAGAACCTTTTGCGTATTCGAACGAACGCCTCTGTGTCCTCTCACGAGACTGCGATGGAATTCACGTATGATATTTTTCGTTTCTTCGAGGGGTGGCGTTTCAGTTCTCCCCAAGCACAAAGTAACTTTAAGATCGCTTGTCAACGCGATGTAAATGTCATCCTCGGTGGTCAAATCGAAGAAGCGATCGCGGCAGATTAAACTTATGATTTTAATAGTTCGGGATTGCGTGAAGATAGTCCAGCCCTTTTTAGCGTGCTGTTCTTTCATTATTATCTCACTAACATAACCTAACTCTGTCAAGAGACAACCTATCGGGGTTGAAAGTTTGCAGTCGGCGTGATTGTCTTTTGACATGGTTAGAGATCAGGTTTGGTTCTTGGTCACGTGGTAGCAGAGGAGTTTGACTTATAGGGGGTGGTACAGGTCGTTCAGAAAAGATGATTTCGTACAGTTTGATCTGTACTTTTTTTCTTTTCTGCAGAGTTTCCCGAAGAAGGTGCTCGTGGTTGCTCTATAAGCTGCACGCGATTTCTGTCCGGTGTTTCAGAACGAGGCGCTGCGAGAGGGGTAGACTGAGAAGTAGAGGGGAGGCTGGAAAAGTCAGGAGTTTTCAGGCTGTCAGTAATTTTCTCTCGCAAATTTGCAGATGTATCCTTGGCTGGATTAAATTCCAGTACGGATTGTTCTAGTTCGGACTCAACTGCACTATAAATTGACTCAGAATCCGAAGGATTCTCTTCAGCTGGTAGATCACAACAGCACCGTCTCCAGAGTGGTATGTCGGTGGACAAAGAGAGATGTCATAATTACTAGGGGATGATTCTACCAGTGTATGTTCATCAGAATCTGGGGACTGCTCTTTTAAGGCCGCTGGATCGTTCTCGAAGACCATCTCGATCTGAGAAGAGTTAGAAAGGGGTTCCTCTCCAAATAAGCTCTGGATGGAGACAGGCTGTCGTCGAACGGATATTGGGTGAACGTAATCGTCGTCGATCTCATATCGAAGCATCTGCTTATGCGAGATTCGCCGTCGGGGTCTCGAGTCTGGTTCCGAATCCGAATCCAACGGAGAATACGCGAGACCACGCTTTTGTCTAACCGAAGATTCTTTATGATTAGGTCTCGGCCTCGATTAACTTCGTGACCGAACCCGTGCGGCAATTCCTGCTTCACGCGATCCTGTTTCCGACTCATTGCATTGAGTTGTTTCCTCGCCTTTACTACGGATTTTCCTAGGTCTTCCATGTTTCCTTTGTTCAGACACGAGATTCAGAAGCAAGATTCTTATCTCGTGTACCGCGGATTCCGAGAAAGCGCGTCTTCGCTTGTTTTGTCTTTCCGGAGTTGTAGGCAATTTCATTTTGGGAATCGCGCAGTTTAAATCTCCAGCACATCAGTCTCGGAGCTGGATCTTTTACTGAGTTAAGCCATCTCAGAGCTTGATGATCTATGATCACCATAAAATTCTTTCCGTATCAATAATGTCTAAAATGTCGAAGTGGTCGAATAGTTTTTCTCGGCTTTGTTGAGTAGTCGCGACGCATAGGCAACCGGTAAATCTTGCCCCAATTTCCCCTGATTTCAAACCGCGCCGATCGTGTAATCGGATGCGTCGGTGGTTAAAATAAAGCGTTGTTCAAAATCGGGAAATTGAAGGATAGGCGAGTGAGTGAGAACATCTTTCATATCCTGGAAGCTTCGCTGCTGCTCCTTGCCCCAGTGGAATATGCGGTTTTTCTTCAGCAAGTCTGATAATGGTTTATTCCGATCCGCGAAGTCCGCAGTAAATTTCCTATAATATCCGAATAATCCCAGAAGCTCTCTAATGTTTTTCGGATTTTTCGGTACCGAGAAATTTTGTACGTCCTTGATCTCAGCAGGATCAGGACTAATTCCATTCTCGGTTAGTATGTGGCCTAGATATTTTACCTTTGTTGAAAGGAAGGCACACTTTTCCGGTTGGAGACGAAGACGTGCAGCTGCTAGGCGTGAAAAAAGACGTCTCGCTCTACCTGAATGCTCCTCGATAGAAGCTGCGAAGATGACTGTGTCGTCGAGGTAGACGAACAGCTCTCTATCCTGCAATCCCGTCAATATTCGATCCAGCAGGCGTTGGAACGTGGCCGGAGTACCTTTGAGAGCAAAAGGCATTCGAAGGTACTCGTAGTGACCACCATCAGTAGAGAAGGCTGTCTTTGGTCTATCAGCGGGATTAATTGGAATCTGACAGAAGCCGCTGTCAAGATCAAAGACAGAAAAATACTTCGCCTTGCCGAAATTATCAAGTATTTCCGTGATGTTAGGAAGGGGGTACGCATCTCCGACGGTTTTCGCATTCAGGGCCCTGAAGTAAATTACCATTCGCCGTTGTCGATTCCCATTAGCATCTGCCTTTTTGGGAACAATCCGCAGTGGCGAATTGTAAGGAGAGTTTGAATCTTTAATCACTCCAAGCTCAAGTAGTTCCCCTACTTGCTTCATTATCTCTTCCTTGTGAATATGCGGGTAGCGATACTGTCTCGTTACCATAGATACGTCGTGTATAGTCGGAATAGTATGCTGTTCCAAGGTCGTACCTGGGAACTCTTCGCCTGGGATGAAAAACAAGTACGGAAACTCCTCTATGAGCCTAATGATACTATCTCTCTCGTCAGGGTTTAATTTTTTTATTTGGACCAACTCACAAATGCGCCTTATCCATTGTCGTTTCGATAATCGGAGATCGGATCGTTTTTTAATCATGTCCTCGAGTTCTTCGTCCGATCCTGAAGGTGACTCAAGTTCTGGATCACGGTCATAAACGTCGTATGGTTCGATTCTCTGAGGAGCTATCTGCACGTTAACATCTTTGTAACCGACGTTGATCGCCATTGCGTAGCAGTGACCATTCACATTGATAACTGCTGCGTTACCCATGAGAATGTCCTCTCCCGCGTCAATAAGCGGCAGGAATCCCTCTGTGCACTGTTTATTCAAGACCTCGATAGCAACGACGTGACGGGTTCGCGCTTTAAGGGTGTAAACCGGAATTTGTAAATTGATTCCGGAAGGTTCTTTGTTATACCTGTCTGAAAACTTCTGGGGGTTAATGAAAGGAATGGGTGTAATTGGACGGCTCAAAGTAACCATAGACCTGTGGTAATATGATATTGTAACTTGTTCCTGATAAAAGTAGTCTCTGCCAAGAATGCCATTATCAGGAACCCTGAGATTATTCGGCATTACGAAGAACTTCACGGGAGCATCGAATACTTTTAGGATAGCGGATCCTTAGGAAGGTATCGATCCTTCCGTGATTCCGGTAATAGTTATTCTGTCATTGATGTTGACAGGTGTGCTTGGTTGCAAGTTGTCCTTCTTTATTAAATTCACTGCGCACCCCGTATCAACAAGAAAGATTCCTTTGCCTCCCTTCAGTCAATTTTTCAATTTTGACAACTGGGCAGCGGGAATAACATGCTTGAAATCGGACTGCGTAGAGACCACCGCAACCCTGGCACTCATCATCGGCGCGCTAGCCATCGGAGTCTCGTGGTGAGCGCTCTGGGAGTTTAAAGACCCAGAAGCGCTGTCTCTAGTAAACTCAGGTGTGCGATGGTACGAGGGGGAGGGAGCACGTGTTCGACCGAAAGCAGATGGTCGAAATGGATTCGCGGGGTTTCTACAGCTTGTGGTTTCATGCCCGACGTTATTGCAGAAAACAAAAAATAAATCTCGCTTCGCGTCGGACTTAAATTGATCAGTCCACGTAACATTCTTCAGCCTTGATTCGCGATTTTCGCTAGATAGTGCTTTTGAAGCTGGATAATAAGCGTGATCAAGGTTTAAAATGTACATGGGGTGATTATCGCGATTTTCTCGATGGTGAGGTTCATGCTGACGTGAATCAAGGTATCTAGATTCCGCATACGCGGATCTCTGTTGCGCAGGGGTGGGGGAGCGTTGATAATGTTCACGCCTTCCAGGACCAGGATATCAGTTATATGAGCATGGATAATATGCACCTGATTTTTGAGTGTACAGACTATCATCAACGCGATTCTGGTGATACTGGCGTTCATGGTAATCACGATGTTCTTTTCCCCAAGAGTCTCTAGAATAGTGATAATTTGGGGAAATATCTCGCGCTTCGTCACTCCTGTAAGAGACATTTCGTCTTTCTTCAGTTTAACGATCTTCTTTGCGAGCATATTCGATTGCGGTTTCCAAATAAATAGGCTTCTTAACTGATACACGCATTTCCAACTCACCGGGTAACCCTTCTATAAAACAATCAATTGGATTCAGTGCATCCATTAACTGTTTTATATAGTTTCGCCGGAATGACCTTGATCAGCCAAGATAGCTTTCGCGGCGCGCACCAAACACTGAGCACGTACTCCGTATTCCTTCATTGTTTCGTCTGATAACATGAGGAGTTTAGACAATTCCTGCTGATATGATATAAAATCGCGACCCTTGGAAAAATGCGGCTTTAGGTGTTTAATAAGGCCTTCGATTTTTCCGAACGTGCATCCGTCAACACAATCTTTTGCGGCTCCTTTTAAATTGGCAATAATACTGGGTACGAGTAGTGCCTCATTACTTTCGGCTGGAAGAAAACCTTTCGCGTTTTCTACATCGTAGAGGAATGATCTCAGAGAAGGCTTGTACCCGTCGAATATGGGTACACCCAAAAGAGCACTTTGAAGAGCGACATACTGCGTGTGAAGTTCCGGAGGGGCCATTTTGGATTTGGAGATTAACGATTGCAAACTTGGTCTAAAAATGCAATTAAATTCAAAATCAAGGTTCCAAAATCAGATAACAAAAATAAACACAAAGTTTTATTCATTAATTTATATTAGTAAATAACTTTCAGTAACACTGTGCAGTCAGGTAACGCGATTTGACCCGGCAAAAATCCAAGTCCAATTAGACAAAATCAATTAAACTTTAAAAATCGATTTTAAGAAAACAAAAATTCAATTTCAACCGCGATTTTCACGAAACTGGTATGCAATCTACAGACCAGTAGAAAATGTAGAAGGGGAAACGAAAATTTCTAACCTGAATTTTAAACTAGTTTTGACGACGAAATTTGTCCAACACCAAAAGTAGATAAAAATTGAAAAATCTATTTCGACTGGAAAAAATTATTTTGTTTAAAATGGTTTTCACTTATCTGACGTGTTTTCTTTTATCTAAATATATAACAAAGGAAATTGGAATTTTAAAACTTTGATCGGAACCGAAAATTTCTTATGTGCACGGAAAATTGAATGAATCTGGAAAAATATATAGGTTTCGCAAAAATTAATTCACGAAAATTCGGTTTCGACGAAAATAATATAGGACCAAAAATGCGATGAATTCAATGGAAATTCACAACACAGGGTGCAAAAAACACTCGCGGCGCTTCAGTCAAAGTATAGCATATAGTCAATAAACACATGAACAAGATCAATAGATAAAATCATACACATAAATTCAACAAATAATAATTTCAGCAAAATGGGGAAGGTATTAATTTTAGGTTTTTGGATAAGCGATTCAAAAAAAAGCAAGTAGTTAGGCGTATCCCACCGCTGTCACCATTTTTTTCTATGTTACGTCACGGAGTTAATCGTGACGGCGAAAGGGTTGAGAATTTTTGTTATGTCTCTTTATAATTTCAAATAATATCCAAGTCCCTGGAGCGGCTAAGAGACGAGGAAATGTGGGACTTGCCACGGGTCAAAATATCTTAAATCGGCCATTTTTAAATCGACAGTTCTATTTTCAATCAATTTATACAGTTTTCGATTCTTTTTTATATTAAAATAAATGCCCTAAGATATGATTGCAAAAAATTTATTTTTTTCACAGTTATTAACAATCAAAGTTCTTGATCATTTTTGTTCAAAAATTCATTACTACCGAACGTTTCATCGAAATTCAATAATTGAGCTACGAAAATTTTTGTCACGAAGCATACTTTACGCTAAAAAATTGTTCAGTAGCAAAAAACATTTTTTTATTGTTTAAATAATCGTTTTTTTTAAACAATTGAAAATTAATTAAACTTCTCCGCCTGTGAAAGAATTCTTCCACGTTGCAATAGATTCTACAATCTCTTCCGAAAATTGTTGGAAACAAAAATTTGTATTTTGCAGTAGTTCAAAAGTTATTGATTTTTTGTGACCGCGTTCCGACCTCCAGCGCTGGTCGAGCACGTTCGGACGCACACGCTTTGTCATTGTGCGACTGCAGTTTTATTGGTAATTATGAATATAGAATATATACTAGTTCGGGGAATCCTAAGACAAAAATAACTATAGTGAAACGTGGTTGTGCATGCATGTCCTCATATTTTCTTTTTTTCATTTCTGCGAAATATGATGCGAAATTTACTCCATTTGTTGGAAAATACATCTGCGCGTCATTTATATCAAGGATGTACAATACGAGTGATCCAGTGCGCATAGAAGTTGAAAAAACAAGTGATTCCGAAACTGCACAAAAACTGAAGAACCCTACTGAAAATTTGCACGTGGATTTACACGTGGATCTCTAGGTGTCAATTTTGGAAAATCAATGTGGATTTACAGGTATATTTCCACGTGCATTTTGAGGTACTGTTCTAATTTCTCTCAAGTGCGATTTTTCACGCAAATTTACACGTTCAATTCCACGTGTAAAATATATTTACCGAATTTAAAGCAAATGACACATTACACGAAGGTTTGCACGTGCATTTGCAGGTGAAAAATATATTGGGCAAATTTCAACCAAGTAACATGTCACACAGGGCCGGCGTCAAGCTTTTAGCTCGAGTCGGTAGTAAGGAGTTAAGAGGGGGGATATGCTGAATCTGCTCAGTATTGGATAGGAATATAAGATTCTGTACGCAAATTCCGAGTGGGCAAATACCCACAGGGATTTTTTCCGAGTGGGTAGTACTACCGATACTACCCACCTTAACCGCCGGCCTTGATGTCACATGTGCATTTCCACGAGAATAATAGATCAGCTAAATTGGCTAAGCGACATTTTAAACGTGGAATGCACGCGTCAATCCACGGGAGACTACAGGTGTAAAATGTCACTTGGCTGAAAGTCGGCCAATATATGGTTACTTGGTTGCAATTTGGCCAATATATTTTTCACCTGGAAATGCACGAGTAAAGCTTCGTGTAATGTGTCACTTCATATAAATTCGGCAAATATATTTTACACGTGGAATTGCACGTGTGTGTGAAAAATCGCATTTGAGAGAAATTGGAAAAGTACCTCAAAATGCACGTTGAAATATACCTGTTTTCCACGTGGATTTTCCAAAATTGACACCTAGAGGTGCACGTGTAAATCCACGGGCAAATTCACATGCAAATTTTCAGTAGGGAAAATATGCGACCATGAATGCACAACCACGTTTCGCTATAGTTATTTTTGTCTTAGGATTCCCCAAACTAGTATATATTCTATATTTATAATTACCAATGAAACTGCAGTCGCACAATGACAAAGCGTGCGCGTTCGAACGTGCTCGACAAGCGCTGGGGGTCGGAGCGCGGTCACAAAATATCAATAACTTTTGAACTACTGCAAAATATAAATTTTTTTTCACCAAAATTTTAGGAAGAGATCGTAGAATCTATTGCAACGTGGAAGAATCCTTTCACAGGCGGAGAAGTTTAATTAATTTTCAATTGTTTAAAACAAGCGATCATTTAAACAATAAAAAAATGTTTTTTGCTACTGAACAATTTTTTAGCGTAAAGTATGCTTCGTAACAAAAAATTTCATAGCTCAATTATTGAATTGGGATTAACCGTTCGGGAGTAATGAATTAAAAAAAAAAAAAATGATCAAGAACTTTGATTGTTAATAACTTTTAAAGAAATGAATTTTTTGCAAAACTATTTTAGGGCATTTATTTTGATATAACAAAGAATCGAAAACAGTATAAATTGATTGAAAATAGAACTATCGATTTAATAGTGGACGATTCGAGATATTGACCCCACATCTAAAGGGTTGAAACCCACCTTGCTTTTCTTTCTTATCTAATTAATAAAATGACAAAAGGAACAGTAGGATATGGAATTAGGATCTTCATATGTAAGAAATTCAAGAAGTCCATAGTAATAGTTTAAATAATCAGCTATATTTTAAGATAATTACTCACAGAAAAATTTTGTTGTCATCCAAGAGAATAATTAGTGGTAGATTGACGCGGAGAAAAATAAAGACTGTAAATTTCTATATATATATTTAAGTATAGTTTTCTCAAAAATCGCAAAAGGGCTATAAGTTTCAATAACAACAATATCATTACATATCTCGATAGTAAATTTTCTGAGGAAAAATTTTCTGTGGAAAATCGCAAAGGCGCTATAACTTTCATTAACAACAATAGCATTACAAATTTTGATAGTAAATTTTTTAAGGTAAAATTTTCTGTTGAAAAAATTTTGGTCAAACATCGCAAAAACGCTATAGTCTTCAATGACAACAATATCATTAAAAAGTTCGATGGTAAATTTTTAAAGGACAAACATTCCGAGGAAAAAATTTTTGTAAAAAATTGCAACAACGATATAGGCTTCAATAACAACAATATCATTAAAAATTTCGATGGTAAATTTTCTGAAGAAAAATTTTCTACAGAAAAAATTGTTGTCAAAAATCGCAAAAGCGCTATAAGTTTCAATGACAACAATATCATTAAAAATTTCGATAGTAAGTTTTCTGAAGAAAAATTTTCTGAGGAAAAAATTTTTGTCAAAAATTGCAAAAGCGCTATAAGTTTCAGTAACAACAATAGCATAAAAAATTTCGATAATAAATTTTCGGAGGAAAAAATTGTTGTCACAAATTGCAAAAGCGCTATAAGTTTCAGTAACAACAATAGCATTAAAAATTTCGATAGTAAATTTTCTGAAGAAAAATTTTCTGAGAAACAAATTTTTGTCAAAAATTGCAAAAGGGCTATAAGTTTCAGTAACAACAATAACATTACAAATTTCGATAGTGAATTTTCTAAAGAAAAATTTTCTGGGAAAAAATTGTTTTCAAAAATTGCAAAAGCGCTATAAGTTTCAGTAACAACAATAGCATTAAAAATTTCGATAGTAAATTTTCTGAAGAAAAATTTTCTTAGGAAAAAATTGTGGTCCAAAATCGCAAAAACGCTGTAGACTTCAATAACAACAATATCATTAAAAATTTGGATAGTCCATTTTTTAAGGAAAAATTACCATTCGAAAAAATTTCTGTCCAAAATCGCAAAAACGCTATAGGCTTCAATCACAACAATATCATTAAAAATTTCGATAGTGCATTTTCGGTGGAAAAAATTTTTGTCAACAATCGCAAAAGCGCTATAAGCTTCAATAACAACAATAGCATTAAAAATTTCGATAGTAAATTTTCTGAAGAAAAATTTTCTGTGGAAAAAATTTTTGTCAAGAATCGCAAAAACGCTATAGGCTTCAATGACAAAAATATCATTAAAAATTTCGATAGCAAATTTTTTAAGGAATAAATTTTCTGTGGAAAAAATTTTTGTCAAAAATCGCAAAAACGCTATAGGCTTCAATGACAAAAATATCATTAAAAATTTTGGTAGTAAATTTCTTAAGGAATAATTTACCGAGGAAAATATTTTTGTCAAAAATCGCAAAAACGCTATAGGCTTCCATAACAAAAATAACATAAAAAATTTTGGTAGTAAATTTCTTAAGGAATAATTTACCGAGGAAAATATTTTTGTCAAAAATCGCAAAAACGCTATAGGCTTCAATGACAAAAATATCATTAAAAATTTTGATAGTAATTTTTCTGCCGAAAATTTTCCGAGGAAAAATTTTTTGTCATAAATCGCAACAACGCTATAGGCCTCAATAACAAGAATATCATAAAAATTTCAATAGTAAATTTTTTAATGAAAAATTTTCTGAGGAAAACCCTTTTGACAAAAATCGCAAAAACGCTATAACTTGCAGTAACAACAATAGCATTGAAAATTTCGATAGTAAGTCTTATGAGGAAAAATTTTTGTCAAAAATCACAAAAGCGCTATAAGTTTCAATGACAACAATAGCATTAATAATTTCGATAGTAAATTTTCTCAGGAAAAAATGTTTGTCAAAAATAGCAAACGCGCTATAAGTTTCAAAAACAACAATAGCATTAAAAATTTCGATAGTAAATTTTCTGAAGAAATATTTTCGGCGGAACAAATTTTTTTCAAAAATTGCGAAAGAGCTATAAGTTTCAGTAACAACCATAGCATTAAAAATTTCGATGGTAAATTTACTGAAGAAACATTTTCTGAAGAAAAAATTTTTGTCAAAACTTGCAAACGCGCTATAAGTTCCAGTAATAACATTAGCATTAAAAATTTCGATACTAAATTTTCTGAAGAAAAATTTTTGGAGAAAAAATTTTTGTCAAAAATTGCAAAAGCGCTATAAGTTTCAGTAACAACAATAGCATTAAAAATTTCGATAGTAAATTTTCTGAAGAAAAATTTTCTGAGGAAAAAATTTTGTCAAAAATTGCAAAAGCGCTATAAGTTTCAGTAACAACAATAGCATTAAAAATTTCGATAGTATCTTTTCTGAAAAAAAATTTTCTGAGGAAAAAATTGTTGTCAAAAATTGCAAAAGCGCT
>CAKNWT010081096.1:0-10768 GCA_932066315.1 Andricus coriarius | reverse complement strand
TGAGCCAAGACATTCCCGACGATAGCTGCAGAGCGTGTCATGCACACCCCGAGCATCTAGGACACATATTATCTGATTGTCCAATTCATGCGGGAACGACCTACATCCAAAGGCACAATGCGGCACTAAGAGTGCTTTATTACCATCTCTGTCACTCTTACGGCATCAGCCCAAATACCGCTCCGCTAAACGCTCCTGGGGAAATAGAATCAATTGTCGAGAATGAGAAGTGTCGGATATACTGGAACTTCATATTCTCGACAATTGTTTCTGTTGCGCACTCGAGACCTGACATAGTCCTTCTTGACTTCGAGAAACGAACCATGTTCGTTATCGAATTTTCGGCACCAGCTGACAAAAACATCATAGCCAAGGAGAATGAAAAGAAAGAGAGGTATAAAGTACTTATAAGGGAGTTGCGACGGCTATACCCGGAATATTCCGTTAAGCTAATCGTCTTGATCACCGGCGCTCTTGGAGTTGCCGAGGTTTTTCACTGGTTAATAGCCTGAAAAGCATCCCTGCGTGTCAAAAAATGCCAAGACACTTGCGGGGGAAATGCAGAAGGCGGTCGTCCTTGGGTCGCTCCGTGTCCTCAGGGTGCATGAGACTTTTGCCGGATCATCGTATTGAATCTGTAGCAGACTGTAACCACCTATCTCACGGTCGTGAGACGTGGTTGCAGCTGAAATTTTACCGCGATTTCGCTGGGAGCGGGTGCAATTTTTCGGATTAGCACCTGCTCCCAGCGAAATCCTGCAGTTGTCCTTATGGCAAACTTTTGACTATATACAGAATTATATTAGAATTAAAAAAAAAACTTTTATATATATATGAGCATGTGTGTGTGTAAGAAATTCCCTGATTTGAAAACTGGGATATAAAAGAGTGCAAGGAATGAATATCTGAGGGCGAAGCGCGAAGTACTCAAACCAGCACTCACACCAGTACTCATTCCAGTACTAACACCGGTACTCATTCCAGTACTTACACCAGTACTCATTCCAGTAGTCACACCAGTACTCATACCAGTACTCAAACCAGTACTCCCAACCACTTACTGCGCGAAATTAGTACTGGAATCTGTGTACTCATGCCAGTACTCACTTGAGTACACGGGTTTTCCAGTACTCATTTTTCGTAAGGGTAGTACTTGGACCACGGTATTGGTAGCCAGGAAAGTCCAACTCAAAAGGCAAGTTGTTGATTACTTTGTTGACCAATCCTTTACCTCGACGATGACGGCGGGACACTTCATTCTTTTCACGGTGCATAATCATTCCGCCTTCTATGGAGGTTAGCACGCAACTGACCTAAAAGTTATATAAGTGCTGTATTTATAGCTTTCACGACAGTCGCGTTTAAGATGTGATACAAGTCACAACTCGGCGAGAAACGCCGGGTTCGTGAATTCCTTCATACTCTGAGCAAGATCGACATTCAACTTGGGTTTTTGCGGACTTTCATTTTGACCCAGTGGACGAGGTAATAATGTCAGCCCTGTTACTGGAAGAGTCTGCATATTTATTATTCCTTACGACACGAAGGATAGCCTACAACAGGTCTGAAAGAAATATAAGGGCTGTACTTACTTTGAAAGCATGGCAGTCTACTACCAGACGGCATTCCTGCAGTGTTCTGCACGAATGAGTTATTCTCAATTTCGAGACTTATGTCGAGCATTTTGGAATACTGACCTGTATGGATTTGTTGTATTTGACAAGGACAGTGATCTCAACAAGGGTAGTACAGAATTGGATTTTATTATTATATCTCTCTAAAAATACATCTTATCTGGTGAACATTATGTCATTATGTTTTAATTTATTCCGGTATCTTTTCTATCTATTCCGGTATTTAAAAATTGCCGACATGTTTCGACTCGGATCCGAGTCCTTTTCAAGGCGTAGTTCTTATTATTAGATAACGGAAATTAAAACAAGTTTCTTAGAAGATTGTGCATATTTGTCAGTTTGGAAAAGTTTAAAATTTTTAAATTGGATCGTCATAACCTTAAAATTGGTCAAATATTTGTCTCGTAGGAGATAAATCCTAGAGCAAATTATTATATATTCTACATTTTTGTAAGAAAGGAAGTGGCAGAGCCTTGCGGTATGTTAAATTATAGCGACATGACTCATGACATAAACATTTCTATTATGGAACATGTTGTCGATTCCGTGTGGGCGGCACTACATACCGTCCGCCGGCGATCTACTTCGCCTAGTACGCGCCAGTGCCCGAGGTTTAACGATGAACTAATTATGAATTAACGGTGATTGAATGTTAAACTAAATTATGATATAAGAACTTTTGCGGCTTTGCGGTAAAAAAAAATCCTTTATCATTCAGATCCAATTAAACATGTATCTACGTTTCGGACTGGGACCAGTCCCTCTTAAAAGACTCTGAGGAGCGATACAGAGGTTAGAAACGTGTGAATGCTTTTCTTAAAAAAGTGAAAGAACAAATACAACATACCGTGTCAGACCAAAGTCGAGAGTAAAGTCCAAATGTATTGATTGGAGTAAAGTTAGAGGTTGTTTTGAGTAATTGAATATGTCTAAAAGAATTAGATATCGAAACTTGGTATCTATGCATGAAATAGTAGATGAGTCTATGTAGGTTATTTCGTTAGTAGCAGTGATGTTTCGTTAGAAAAGAGCTCAAATTATTGAAATTAGTAAGAGATATTACCTCAAATTTATATTATAATTGAAATTTGCTTCTTTTTAGTTCTTTTTATAAGAGAAACATAACCTCAACTGCTCACGAGTACATTTTTTCTGAAGGGTGTTTTTTACACCTGTTCTATTGGCTATTGTAAGTTAAGAGATTCTTTGATAATTTTTTAAACTTGTTTTTCCAAAATCCATTTTATTAAAAAAGTTGTAATTAATGTGAAGATAACAAGGACCAGCGCGGGAACCACGTGGCCTTGCAGTTTGGAGATTATGTACTGAGGTAGCATTATTTTTGAGGGTGCAGGTTATTGCAGTCACGTGGTACAGACAATCACTTGACTGAAACGACGCCAATTCCTCGTTTTGAAAACAAATTACGTTCTAAATGTCAATATTAATAGTTTACTTAAGTTACACAATACTATTTTAAATGGTTTTGCCTAGTAAAAGTTAAATTGTGATATAGAGTACGCAGACCTTGGATGTCTGTGCGTAAATTAACTGATTTTTTATTCCGAATTATGTGAATTATTTAAAGAATCTCTGTTTTAGCTTTATTCTAAAACCCATCCACATTGATTGCAAGTTTGTTGATAGAAGACGTGTTTTTTATGGTATTTTTCTTTGGGATCATTTTCATTCGCATGTTAGTTATTAGGGTTATTATTAACATCGAAGAAAATGATGATAGCGCCCCGACCAGGCTGGCTTACCATACCAATTTGAAATTACACGTCCGTCTTCTACCATCACCGTGACATCGAGAAAGTTTATATTGTTATTGACAGTGGATTTTCCTGAACAAAATTTAAGATCGGGGTTGGCACTTTTAAGTCTGTCCAATAAGTAATCTATTTTTTCCTTAGGCACATAGGTACATAGGTGAGAATATCATCTTTGCACCTGAAGAAAAAAGGTACATCATAGGACAGATCCTTTACGATCTCCTCCTCTATATCTTCTGAGACCTAGTTAGATATAGGCGCAGAAATAAGAAAGCTCATGGGTACTCCGATTTTTTGCTTATAGACCTCATCTTCAAATTGTACATAGACGTTCTTCATTACGGATTCCTATCAAATTTATAATATCGGTCGTCTAAGCATATTTATATTTAAAGTATGATATTTTTAATACTTAAAACATTATAGACATCCATAGTCCGGATTCTACAATGCCCCCATGCGATCGTGTTTGTACTGTTTGGGACTAAATATCGCTTATCGCCGTAAGAACTTAGTGCAATCACAAATGTGCATGACTGATTTGATTTTCGTGATTGGATGCTTACCCAGAAGATTATGTTGTTTTGAGAATAAGATAGTGAAGATTTGAATCCAGATTTTACGAGCCTTGGACACGTAATCTCTGTCTTCAACAGAGATATTAAGAAGCTTTATGGTTCAAGCTACTAAAACTCTGGTTTTTAAAAATCATTTTTTCCTTGAATTTTGTTTGTGTTGGATGAATAAAATAAAGACATTTGACTGTGATTCTTATGAGTTTGGGCTATGGCGAATATTTTAAACAAAGATCGAATTGAGGTTTGACTGTTAGAGTATTATGTGCAGTCGTTTTTGAACGAGGTTCTGAGCTAGCTGTTTTACAATCTAAGTTCTAATCTTCATGTGGCCAATACTATTGAATCTGTGTGAGCCATGATGGACCATTAAACCATCCAGCTTAAATATTTTATATCTTAAAAACTAAAAGTTGAACTGAATTTCGAAAAAGCAATTTTCAATTTATTTATTTTTTATTTTTATACAGCAATATAAGTCCGGACACTTGAGTCTGGGACACCCTGTATAATGAATCTATTGGGACTGTACTTATAACCAGAAAGTATACGGAAGAAGGTATATTTCATGTTCGAAGGAAAAGTATAACACTTGTGCTTCTGGCACTCGCCAAGTTTAGATGCGTTTTTCTCAAAATTCAAAATTCAAAAATGCCCCGATGACTCCTTTTCAAGTTTTAGGGTTCTTTAGGGCTTAAAATTCCGAGAATTTCTTCGGCATATTTTTATATTGGATTTGTTAGTCTAAATATCGACCACTAGATTGAGTAGTATACGATACAGATAGATTTATTTACAGAGAGCCCCCTGTATTGAGAATCTCAATAAATTGTTGTCTTGGTTCTAAAAGCAGTATTAGGGTTATCAGCTCTGAAGAAGGTATCATCGAAGTAAAAATTGTCGCATCAATTTTTTGCCCCAATTGAAAATCAAGGTTCCTCGTAAACGTAGATTCGCTTAAGCAATCTGACTGCTTCAAAGGGAGATGCAGCTGCGCCATAAATTATTATAAATAAGCGATATTGACAAAGATCTTTATTTAGATTTGATCGAAATAATATGCGTGAATAATCAACATCAATTAAATTTGAAAACAATTTCACACTATATTTTTGCAATATCAGCCATGAAGACAATGCGAGGTAAATGCTATCACGTTAAACTAATTAGTAAATCTATTTGTAACTTTTCACCAAGTAATAAACATGAATTATAATTAATGCCATTTTTCGAACGACTTGACGCATTGAAAACTACACGTAACCGGCTAGTACTGGATGAGTCCCGAATAACGTGATGGTTTAATATGTAAATACGTCGAGAACTGAAGTTTAGTTCACCATCAGGAACAACTTCCATGTGTTTAATAAGTTCATCTACTTTCCGAAACACAGAATATGATTGAACAACCTTAAATTGGTTTAGTTTTAGAATACTTCGATGATTTCGCTACAATTAAAAATTAAAATAGTTTTGGAACATGTGTCCTTTGACACAGAACTTACAAGCATTAACCCAAAAATGATGAGTTATGCAGCAGGGGAACCGTCAGGTCCCTTTTTCAAACCTCCTTGAATTATTTCGGCATGTACATCAGTTTCTAGGAGTTCTATACAATCTTAAGCTAAAGGTCTGGGATCAGATAATCGTAGATATTTGACATGTGGGCATGAGTCGAGATAAGATTTTACAAGCTTAGGAGGTTGGCGATTTGAAACGTCCTGACACACATGTGCCTTGGCGATCACGTCATCCAGGGAATCGAATAAAGATTCGACCTTAAGTGCGACTTCTGAAACTTAAGTTGTAAGACAATTCCCGCCTACGTCTTTTAACGTTGTGTGCACTTTGCGTTGTGGTAATCTGACATTTGTATTTGTATTTATTCATGAAGTAAACTAAGATACACATAAGTAGATGTGGTAGTATTGTAAGTGTACATACGCAAATGTACACGCTTAAAAGTAAATACATTCATGTGCATGCTTATATATGAATTAAACTCAAGGATTACGTGTTACCAATGTGTAATTTCGAGGGTAGGATTTGATATGTTAAATAAGTAACCAAAAAGTAGTTTTCTGAAATGAAATTGTGAAGGTGCATTTCTAATGCTTATAGGTAGTTTGTTCCAAAGACGAGCACCACGAATAACAAAAGACCTTTGCACTTTACACGTACGGTGTGGCTGAATTTTTAGTACTGTTTTCCTTTCACGGAGTTTGGAATGTGTTGGTTGATCTTTGTCAATAAAATGGAAGAGATTAAGAAGATAGTGTGGAGCTTCATTACTGAATAGGCTATAAAGCAGGTTACCCATAAATAATTGTCTTCTTTTAGCAACGTTAAGAAGTCCTGCTCTTTCTCTATACTGGGTGATATGTTCGCTTTTTGGGATGTTATAGTTGAACCGAATGCAAGCATTGAGCGTACGTTTAAGCTTCGCATTAAGTTCATCAGTAACATCATCATATACAACACAGTCGTTATCAAAGAAAGGAAGGATGATGCTTTTAATCAGAAGGATATGCGTTGGAGTAGGAAGAGATTCTTTATTCCTGTTAAGCTGCTGGAGGACTCTAAAGGTTTTCCTCGAGATATCCGCAACTTGTTCATTCCAAGTAAGAGAGCGATTAAGGATATAGCCTAAATCTTTCACAGAATCCACAAAGGGAATAAGACGCCCATCGATCAAGAGAGGAGGCAAGGTTGCAATTGTTGCAAGTGAAGGAGAGGAAGAAGGTCCTATGATTATAGCCTTAGTTTAAGTAGGGTTAAGAGTGAGGCCGTTTGTCAAGGCCCACTGCACCACCAAATCAATATCCTCCTGTACCTTTTGAAGTAACCTCTTAAGAGTGGCAATAGGCCAGGAAAGGTAAAGCTGAAAGTCGTCAGCATATTTTTGATAGTTGCAATGACGAAGTTCACTACCAAGTTCAGAGGTATAAATATTAAATAAAGTGAGCGCAAGCGTGGATCCCTGAGAGACACCACTCTTGACCTCCCCACAATCAGAACGCGCACCATTACTGATTTGCACTCTTTCAGAACGATTACTAAGATAAGATTCAAACCATTTAACAGTCATATTTGAGAGGTGAAGTGATTTAAGCCTATACATATTGAACTACTGATTCCGTCATTATTGTACGGTCAAAGCAACTATAGATTATAGCTCGAACTTGTTTTGTTTAACAATTCAAATTACGTCTTAAAACCCGAGCAGTATCCATAAAAGTAAAATACCACCGTAAGTACATCCCTTACAAGGGGAATGCCAGGTAGGGAATTTTTTGGATTCATAATTTAAAAAAAAATGGAAGGTCTTGGCCCCAAAGTAAAATTGAGTCGCTGGATAGTGTAAGGGCATATAAAATTAACATGGCTGTTGCGGTTCCCCCCTGTTGCCTTTAAAATCGATTTTGAAAATTAAATTTTTGAAACATGTCCATGAAATTTACTAGAAAGCCATATGTTTAAAAATTTTTATTTTCAAAATCGATTCTAAAGACAACAAGGGCCAACCAATATTTGGCCAGTTTCGAGAAAAAAGTGTGCAAACGTATTTACCGCTGGTCTTATGGTCTTGAAAAATAACATCTTTTAACTGACCTGGTAGCCCGCTGTGTTTGTGGCTGGAAGGTTGCGGGCTCAATTCTGGTTGTGTGTTCTTCTTTCCAATTTTTTGACTTTTTATTTATTTAAAGGTGTATACATATATTCAATTCCCTTCTAAATTTGGTTTAATTATGCAAAAATAAACATTTGAAATGTCTTTTTTCAACGAAAAAGCTCGCTTTTTTAAACTTTCTTAACAAAAAAATTCGTTTTTTATGAATGTTATTTATTTGACATATTTGTTTAAAACTTGCATACATATTTTAAAATATAAATATAAACAAAATAATTTATTTTTAATCAATTATGCAGTTTTTTGTCCTTTACAAAAATATTTTTAAAGGAGAATACAAATGATACAAGTAATATTAAAAAATAAAAATAATATTAATAAATGAATAATTATTGAATATATTAATTCATGAATACCAAAGATTTTTTGAAAAAAAAAAAACGACAATTATTCAAAAAAGCTAGGGTTTTATTAAAAAAGCATTTAAAATATTAATTTTTGCATAATTGAAAAGAAAATTTTAGAAGAGAATCGAACATATAAATATTTTAATAAAAATGAAGCAAAAAAAAGTGCGCGCAATGAGAACTGAGCCCGCAACCTTCCGAATGTGAACCCAGCTCGCTATCACATGGGGTACCCAGAGAGTTGCAAGACGGTTTTTTTCAAGCCCATAAGATCGCCGGAAAAATTTTTGAAGGCATGTTTCTTGAAACTGGCCAAACATTACGTGGCACTGTATTTTGGAATTTTCACACTCGTTTGTCGATTTTTTAATACTCGAATTATTTGAATTGTTTTGAACTTCGCTACTTTGATTTGAAGTTTTAATGTGTGTCGGAGAGGCACTTTGAAAATGTTTCAATTGGCGGCTTATTAAAGTGTGATGTCGTTGATGACATTTTTGACAATTATATTTGCTTGGACATTCTTTTATAAAATGATTTCAAAACTTTTCTCGATTGCCATTTCTTTACATTTTCGACAGTTAGCAATCAGACGTATCCCCTTACAAATTGAATGAAGTTTCTAGTGCCTCGATAATAAATTTCCTTTGCAACGATGAGGATGGATATTCCTTTTTAAGAGAAAACTCCAATGCCTTCCTAGCTTGCTTGTCGAGATCTTTTACAAATATGTGAACAAGTATGAAATGCCAGTGATCGGTTGGACATTCTAAATGTTTTAGAGCATCAGTTGCTGATCGAAATATATTGTATAACGTGCGAAGATATTTACCCGACTCTTGAGTCATATTGAAAACATCTAATAATTTATGAAATAGTTCACAAATCAATATGCGTTATTTTTGTAACATGAACTTAGTGCTTCTCCGGTTCAAAGCTCCACCTTTAACTTTAGTTTTTAGACAATACATTTGTTGTACTTCTGAATAACCTTTATTTTTACGAACAATTGATTGCAATGAATTGCGGAAATAGGTCCAGTCTATCGAGACTCTGAACGTGTTGCATATCATTTAGTCCAATGAGTTATTGATATTCATCACATTCATAAGTCCATGCAACAGTAAAAATTCTCTAAAAATAAAAAAGATGAACATAAATAATAAGATAGCTCCGCGAATATCAAAGAAAAAATGGCCCCTTTAAAAAAAGTGGTACCTCCTGGAATGCCCTTTTAGTCCAGTCATCTGGTAGTTTAGGTTCCACAAAAATTCCCTTTTGAAATGTTTTTCATGAGAAAGTTTCGTTAAGGGGTCCCTTTTAACATATCAAAAATGCTAGAACAGATCAATTTCCAAACCGGTTTTTTTTTTTCGAAAACAGTTTCATAGGTTTCGAGTTAGGACATATTGAAAAAACCCCACTTTTTTGGATTTTCAGCGAAAAATCACTATGTTTCAAAAAACACTGTGTACCTTTGCATCTAATTACTACACGGCAAAGTGTTTTACAGGTGAGTGAAAGTAAACTCAATTTGCTGTGATTTCAAAAAAAGAACAATATCCTACCTATAATAGGTCATAAGTCTATAAAATTCTGCGTACATCTAAAAAAAAGCTCATTTAGACCTGTTATTTTGGGAATTGCAAGGTTTGAAAAATTTTTTTTTTTTTTTTTTGTTTGCATTTTCGACTAAAAACGAAAAAGTTGTGTTTTTTTAAAATGCCTCGTTTCCTGTCGATTATAGGACAAAGTTTATTCCGAACAAATGAAAGTGGAGTAAATTTAGCGCAATTGAAAAAGAAAACTGTCCTAGTCCTGATAGGTCGCGAGATATGACCTTGGAAAGTGCACTTTTCCTGCATAGAGGCAGCTTTGACAAATAAATAATTGTTTGTAACAAAAGCTTGCTATGACCACTTGTGATTACTTTTTGGCCATTTTTTAGTACTTTCGTGGCAAAAAAGTGATTCTAATTGATTGAAAATGTCTGATACGTTTTTTTATCAATAAACAAATATTTGTTAATAATAATTGTTCATAACCAAATCTTGTCATAGCCACTTTTCATTACTTTTTGAGTACTTTTCTAACAAAAAAGTAATTATATTTGATACCACTAGAACTAGTTGGTGGTATGTAAATGAGTATTTATTTTCCTACAAAGTAATTATTTCAATAATTTATTTACGATTTTTTAAATTACTGAATTACATTTGTTATGTCAATATACATGTGTCTTGGAGTTAAGTACGGAATTAAATGCAGAAAAAGTATTCATTGTAAGATATTATTAAGAAAATTATTTAAAAACTTTTTCTTTCTCAATCAAAAAACATGTTTCACATTTCAAATCAATTGTCATCACTTTTTTTTGCCACAAAAGTACACCAAAACTACTCAAAAGTTGTTATGACAAGATATTGTCAGAAAATATGATTGAAAAACTATTTTTTTATTGATAAAAATTATATATATATCACATTTTTAATCAAATACAATTACTTTTTTGTTAGAAAAGTACTCAAAAAGTAATCAAAAGTGGCTATGGCAAGATTTTGTTATAAACAATTATTATTAAAAAATATTTGTTTTTGTTAAAAAAACGTATCACACATTTTCAATCAATTCGAGGTATTTAAAAAAAACACAACTTTTTCGTTTTTAGTCAAAAATGCAAAAAAAAAATGAAATATGTGAAACCTTGCGATTCCCAAAATAACAGGTCTAAATGAGCTTTTTTTTT
>CAKNWT010081057.1:0-14159 GCA_932066315.1 Andricus coriarius | reverse complement strand
AGTATAGTAAATTTCAAAATTAACGAATGTTTACTTTTTCTAAAAAGTTTAACTTTATTCTGAATCTTTTTTGGTGCAGTTTCGTTAGTTATAACCAATAAAAATTGCATTAATGTGAGATTCTCAGGTTTGGAAAATCTTGAAAAGTTTGTGGAAATTTGTGCAACGGATCATATTTTCTAGCGCCCGTGCAAGATTTATGCAAATTTTGACATATATAGAATATATTTTTCGTCCTGCAGAATGATTTTTTAAAGAAGTAGTATTTTATTACAAACAACACGAAAAATTGTTTCAAGATTGAATACGATTAGGAATTGCCGCATTGCGAAAGCTACGAATTTTAAATTGTTAAATATTAAAATCTTTTTCTGGTTTACCAAAAATAATGGAAATTAACATGCACAAAAAATAAGCCTTCATAAGAGCCTTATTTTGTTCTAGTGCAGCGGATTTCGGTTCTAGTTGCACCAGAGATAAATTGATTCTGAAACAAACTCAGGTTCATGTTCATAGGGTAGCTACAGGTCAGGGAATTCCAGAAATTCAGGGAAAGTCTGGGAATTTAAAACTGTTAAGAGTCAAGGAATTTCCGATAAAATGTAGTTGAAAATAATTTTATTATTTTGTTGAAAATTCAACAATTTTTTTAAAAAGTCATTGTTTTTGGCTTAAAAATTCAACTACTTACTTGAAAGTGAAACTACTTTGTTAAAAATTCATTGTTTTTTGGTTCGTGATTCATCATTTGAGTTGAAAAACCTTTTTTTCATTCAAAATTTAACTATTTTGTTGAAAACTTTTTTTTTAGTTGGAAATAATTATTTTGTTCAAACTAAAAATGTAATTATTCCATGCTTGATTAAAAAGGTATTCTCTTGAGTTGAACATTCACCTGTTTGTTTGAAAATTCCTGTATTTTGTTGAATTTTCGTCTTTTTTGGTGGAATAATATTCTTCTTGGTGTGACTAATAGACTAATTCATCTTTTTTGTTGAAAGCTCATTTATTTGGTTGATAAATTAACTGTTAGATTGAAAATTCCTTTAAAAATTAATATTTTCTAGCAGAAAATTCGATAATTTTGGTAGAAAATTATTATTTTTGTGTTGAAAATTCAATTTTTGTTGTTAAAAATTCATATTTTCAGGTTGAAATCTCTACTTTTTTGCAAGAAATTCGTCTATTTATGTAATTCCACTGTTTTTAATTGAAAATTTAAATATTTTTTCCTGGAAGTATCAACTAAACTGCTGCTCAAAAGTATAACCTGGTCAGTAACATTTTCGACAGAGTTCACTTTCTCGTTGATAAATGCTAGAAAAAAGCCTTTACAGAAAATGACTTTGGTTAAAATTTTTACAATTTTGTAGAAAATTCCTTTTTTCTTGCTTGAAAACTGTTTTAACTGAAAATTTAATGCTTTCATTTTTGAGGGTAAGAATTAATTGTTTTTAATTAAAAACTAAACTATTTAGTTGGAAAGTCATGTTTTCTACTATGTCTAGCGTCATTTGTGGATGACTGCTTATAAAATTCTGTATGACTGTTGTCACTGAAAGTGATTAAAAGGAACGTAGGGACAATCATTTTTTTCATTAACATTATTGATCTCCTAGGCGTAAGGTTGTGTTTATACCTAACAGAAAATTTTATAACGGCCAGGGAAAATGAAAAATTGGTCAGAAAAAAGTCAGGAGTTTTCGAAATTGAAATGAAGCTAACGGAAAGTTCATGTCTGGTACATATTTATTTATGTTTTTACAAAGAGTATGCAAAGTGCTGTTTGCAAATGCTTAATTCGCTTGATTTCGAGGAAAATTGACTTGAAAGATAGTTCCGAAGTCTATTTGTTCAACTCTCCAAGTTTTATTGCTAGCTATTTGCTGCTAATTGATTCCTTTGCCTTGGACACGAAAGGGAATTAAAGTAAGGGAGGCGGACTGGCTAAGTATAAAATATACTAGGAGTAAACAAAAGTATCTGTAAAAAGAGTAAGACGAAATAAAGTAAGGGCAAAAAAAATGAGGAAGAAGAAACTTCCACCTCTTATCCTGAGGGCAGAGTACATAACTCGGTCGGATGTCTCTTCTTGAGCTCTCGCGCCCTTAAATAGTTAAACGGTCAAAGGGGAAGTTTTCCCGTACGTTCGACAGGAATTTACAGTGCGGTCAAACCGCATGGTGAAAACTTTATGTTTCCATTTATTTTCGTTAACCAGTTCGCTTCGACTGACGCTTTACGAGCGTTCTGTCACCGCCTGTAACGACACGCATGCCCGGAAGAGGCGGTACTATAAAAATTAATGTCCAGGTACTTGCAGTAGCTGGATGATAAACTGACGCTGAATGTGCTAGACGCTCCGTTAGTTCTTTGACCCGAACGGACGCGATATTCTCTCGTTTAGTAACTTGTCGGTGGCATAGATTGCGTGCTGCGCTCATTTTCACTTCAGATTCTAAACATAGCACCGTTTGTTTAAAATCTTTCGTAAGGCAAACCAGCTTTTTGCAAACCTATAATCCTCTTGCTTTGTCAGCAACATGTTTCATGTATGCGAAGCCTGTATTTGACGCTTTGCTTGTAATTAATATTGAGCAGATATAGAGTATTTTGTACGTTTAATTTGCTTTTATTATGATTTCCATTTGAGAGAATGAAATTGGATTCAAAACAAGGCTCAGAAAATGTACATTTTGATGTGTCCAAATGACAAGGTTCTATACAAATGAAAAGGTATTAGTATTTTATATACGTTTATTTTGCTTATTTTGTCATTTCAATTTGAGAGAGTGAAATTGGATTTAAAATAAGGCTCGGCGAATTAACATTTCAACGTCTCTAAATGACAACATTCTATCTCGGTACTTGCATATTGAAAGGTTCTATTTCAGTAGTCTGAATGACAAGGTTCTCTCTCGGTGGCGAATTCTGCAAGCTTGCAAATTGATAGGTAAGCTTTATGGTACATCAGCACCCTGTCCCAGATAGAACCATTCAATTTTCACGCTGCGAAATAGAACGTTGTCTTTTGGACACGTTGACTTTTGCTTTATTTTGGAGGATCTTTAAACTCCCAGTCAGTCTGAAGCTTTAGAGTTTAGAGAAATATTTCTCACTGGCTGACTAAGATTTAACTTCTTTTTACAGTGTTTCTTTATTTTTTAAGATTAAAAATGATTGAAATTAGGAAACATTCTTAACCGTGTTTCAATTATTTTAGATTATTCTCCATTGAAAAGATTTACTGGATATATGGAGGAAGACAGTATATAAATTAATGTTCAAAACCTTACCACTTCGATTTCATGATACCTACATTTTGTTTTATAATGTGCACAGAATAGATGTCAGATAATTTTTTGAAACATTGTAGGTACAGATTGATTTTTCATTTTTCAGTTTTTTTTGTCATTAGGTAATATCTTTATGGTCTGTTTGAATCAGCTGTTAGACAGATTTGGCTAAATTTTAATGCACGTGTATTGGAAGCTTTTTCCACTCACGTACATTAAATATCGTGCAGAGTGTGCTTTAAAATTCAAACACGACCATTTGAAAGTATGTTCATTTAAGCTTCCACTCTAATAATTACCTTCAGTTTGAAAAATTGTAATATTCAACTTGGATTTTCCTTTGATCAAGTTTTTTTACTTTCTAGGTAAGTTATTTATCCTGAAATCATGTTATACTTATTAAAATTAAATAAATGTGAAGTTTTTTATAGATTAGGTTGAAATTTCGAACTCTATCTGCATTATTCTGTCGAATATATATTTTCAAATATCTGTGTGTATTGTGTAAGTACCAGTGCATGGAAATTATTTCCAGTTACCAGTACCTTAATCTTAAGTTACATTTGTAATTCAAAAGTGCTTACATTTTCAAGAATTTTCTAACAGCTCAGGTGGCAAAGTTATACATAGTGGGAAATTTTATGTATAACTTTTCCGTCTGGGAGTGTATACTCTTAACTCCAAGGATGGTATTTTTCAGGAAATTTTTTTTAAGAGCTAGTTAATATATTTACTTAAAATTTAATTCTTATTTTGAACTAACGATATATAAAATTCTCTTATAAATATAAATTACATTCCTAATTGAAGGGTATTGTTCCAAAAGGATATGTTGCTTGAAAAATATTACTAGATTCCGAAAAAATGGAGGGAGTCATTTTTTTTTCTTGTAGCGCAAGTTTACCCATCTTTGAAAGGTGATAAAAAATCCAATTTTCATTTTGAAAAAAAAAACTTACACCAGATATACTAAGCGTGAAAATTCTGACATGAAAAAAATCATCCTGTTTAGGGAAAATAGAGGGAAAACTTTTTTTTCGCTCAAGGCGCATGTTTACTCAACTTAAGAAGGTGGTTTAAATTATAATTTTTAATAAAATGAAATAAAATAAAAATTCATTTGTAGCTTCTGGTTTGCAAGAAAATTAGAAAAAGTTGCAAAAACTACAAAAAATAACATTATAATTTAAAAAATAGCATTGTACGAAAAACCTATTTGTCACAACTTGTATGGGAATTTATCTGATTTTTTAATCCAATAATCTCATTTTCGGAAAAATAGAGCTTATGTTCTTTTGGAATGCCACCCTTCATTTACAATAAATGTTTAGATTTAAATATTCTTTCTCATATATATTAAACATACAAAATTTTTCTTCCTATTTTTTTATACATATTTCTGATTTACCTTAAAACACGGAATTTACGTGATATAACCCACGAAAATTTACATATTTCATAAGTTACATTCAGTACCACACTCTCTATTCAGAATATATTTCCTCAGTAGTGCAACTTAATTTCAGGAAGTTACATCCAGACCTTGAGACCCCCTTGACTACGGTAAAAAAGTGTAAAAAAAACCTTGCAAGTTTTTCACCTCCATAAAAAGGTATTCAGAAGAAAACGAAACTTCTGCACATGAAATTCTATCAAATATATCTTCTTTGAGATTTATCAGAGTTCTGCAGATCTTCCAAATGTGTGAGAATTTCTCACATTAAAAATAAAAATAAATCTAAACTATTTCATTATTTCTTGTTACTTGTTACTTAGTGACAAATTGCCACAATTTTTAGATGGAAGAATGAGTTTGAGGTGTGGATAAGAAGAAAGTTTCTTCAACATTTTCCGAGAGTGAGAAAATGTATTTACTTTTCTTATAATTTTATTGATTAAGAATGTCAGTCTCTTGGACTTGTCACTTTCTTCGAACTTAACTAGTCAACTGAATGATTGATTGAGATCTTCAAAGAAATTGCTTTTCCCAACCGATGAGATGTTCAATCTATATTTAACCGATATGGCATCGAAACTTATTTTCCAGTGTACAGAAACATTCCGTTAAGAAACTTCAAAGTGTCGAACATGTCGAACATGTCGTTTGCAGAGCTACTGGAGTTCAGGTTGAAATTTGAAACTCCTACGCCTTACAAAAGGTCGGAGCCAATAACTTCCAAGTTTCTTATAATAGTTTTCAAATGCATGACTTAAGTTTTTTCTTATATTTTGGTATGTAATACATTCTGTTACGTATGAAATGGAGAAACTCTATATTTTATATGCACTTCTTCAATATACAACTTTCGTTATTTTTTCCTCAATTTTGTAGATTATATTTCACAATATATCTATGGCGATGGTATGAAACATTGATTTGTTGTAACTTTGTCGTTAAACAATTTACGAGGGCTATTTAATTACGAACAATAACGGAGGTCGATAATAAACATAGGCTTAAGCCCCGCTTTCATTTTAGAGGCAGATTGCGCCCTTAGAACCTTTACGACTGAGAGAAGACGAGCTTTAGTCAGAACTTGGACAGAGCAATTCAAATTTAATGCAAATTCTCCGTGTATGATAGGAATTCAATTTTAATTTGAAGAGGAATAGTGTTAATTGATCTTGAATATTCAAATGTCATTTATTTTGCATTGCCCCAATTTGAACTTATTTTGATTATGTGAGGATTTGGAGAGATAGACATTCAAACTGAATTATAATATTGTCTCTTTATAGAAATTTAATTTATATTTGAAGCGTCGCAATGCTAATGAATCTTGAATATTAACATATCATTTATTTTAATAATTCTTCTTCGAAATTACTGTATACCATATGTCTGGATTTCAATTCCACTTCGAATTTTTCATTGGTCTATGCAAATAAAAGTAAAATCAAAGCGAGTCAAAGTAGAGCAATTTTGTTTTCGACATGACAACGTCAGAAAGGGTTAAATATTGATTTGTGTAGCACGCTTGACAGAAATGTCGTGCAGGTAGAGCAGTTATTACCCTTGCAGAAAAATATGGTTTGGTCAACTGTGATTTGTAATCTTCTCGTCGCATCAAGGGAAAAATTACTTTCGAAAATAGGTTTCACTAATTCAGTTATTTTCTTAATCAAAGTTACTATTTAAACCAGTTGGACGCAAAGCTAATTGCATTGAATATTTTTTTCAAAGAAATATTTGATACGATTAAAAAGTAAAAAAAAAATCAAACGAACCGTGTATTGCAATTATCTGCCGTTATTTTCGTTTCTCGTAAGCTATTACAAGGCAGCAAAATTCAATTCCTCATCCGAGTGATGCACTTTGCAAACCAATTATAACAGTGTTTATTTATCGTGATGTTTCTGCTTGCACTCGTCCATTCTGTTCCCTCGAAAAATTGTCAAGCTTTGTGTAATAGTGCTCGAATTTCCGCACATTCCTTACACGTAGATCGATATGTATTCTACGTACGTATCGAGCGGAAGATTGAAATCGAATTGAGTTAGGTTATGTAAATTGATCGCGAATTCGTACAGCCTTCCAATATCTCTGCCGTCTGTCTCCGAATCAATAAACTTCGTGTCGCGTTCTCCGGCTATCTGTTACCCCTACACGACCAAAAAAGGGTCCTCGGGGTTGGTTCTGAACGACCGACGAAGGGGAAGAAAGGTTGTTTCGTGATTCGATCTCCCTACTGTAAGAGAATTTCGTCTGGTTGGGTAAAAGTGCTAATATACAACATTATCTGTAATCTTGTTTAGCATAGGGGAAAAAAGTGAGTAAAGTCTTTTTATAGCATTGAATGCTCTTTAAAGTGTCGTACATTCGTTTAGTTTTTGTTCAACAGAAAATATTGAATAGCATTTTCAATTTAGAGCTCAATTTCATTTATTGGTACAATCACTTTTTTCTAATTAATAAGATAATATTTTGTTATTCATTCCGCAGAATTTGGAACTTGCTTTACAATATTACGAAATTATAGAAGCATGTGTTCACCAAGAACTCTACATTGAAGATGTGAAAAGATTCAGAAAAAATGTTTTCTATGTGTACCGAGTTTTCCAATCTTACATATTTTCAAACTGCGTCCGTTTTTTTTACAAAATCAATCAAATATAGTAAGGACTTATTCAGGCCTGGTTTCTGATATGCCAAAATGTTTAAAAATGTTCAAACTGGAATTTAAGAATTTATGCAAATATGAGAATGGCAGCTAGATAAGGACAATTACTTAAAATAGTTTAAAACAGAATTTCGAAAAAATAGTCCCTCTTCAGTTGTCATTCTCATGTTTTCAACTGTAATCTATTTAAACTTAGAGGGAAAATATGTTTAAGGTATTTTGTGAGTATTGAATACTCATAAAAATATCGTACATTCTTTCAGTTTGTATTCAAGTAGATATATTGAATAGCATTTTCTGTTTAGAGCTCCATTTTATTTAGTGGTGTAATGATTTTTCTCTAATTATGAAGTTCATTTTTGTTTATTTATTTAGTAGAATTTTGAACCTGCAACATATAGGCTTTTCGAAAACATATGGCTTCTAAATAAAATTGATTAAAATTGATTAAAATTTGATAGACTTTTAGCAGTTTGGAAATTTACGAAAATTTTAATACATAAGGGCACAAACGCCATATTCACAATTTTGCAGGGGAAATAAAAAACGTTTCCAAAATCGAATTTTCATTGTAGAAAAAAATATGCTCCCGAGATATATCAGTGCTGAATTGAAGCCGGAACTATTTGATTGGGAAATTTTATCAGGTTCCGCAAAAATGAAGGGAGATTTTTTTTTAGCTAGGGGTGCACGTTTTTTCTAGTTTAGAGAGTGAAAAACTCCAATTTTCATTTTATGAAAAAAGCTAGCATACGAAATACTGCAGCGAAAAATTGAGGCTTTAAAAGTTTGATTGAAGAAAGTTATCCAGTTTAAAAAAACTTGTAGCTGTTGAGTTTAAGAAACTTGAAAAAAAACTACAAAAAATTTGAGCTATTGCATACGAATTTGAACAATGATATAGAAAACCCTTGTGCCACAATATACAAGCGCGACATTCTTAAAAATAAGAAACCTCTAACTGGAAATTCTTCACATGTGATAGATATTTCAATTTGAAATGGTTTTAATATAAATGCTTAAAATAATGTTAATGGGTCAGTTTTTAACAATGTAACTCGTAAATTTTTAAACTTTCGACAGTAAAGTGCGTTTAAGTTTACTCGATTCAAATTGGAAGCTGTTAAGCAGCAATTTGAAAATTACTTGAATTTAAATGCGTTCAATGAAAAATTTATGGATTCAAAATTTAAATCCTTTCAAGTGGTATTTGTTATGTTTGATTTCTTTCGATTAGCAACTGTTAAAAGTTGAATGCTGAGACTAGGAAATTAATACAATTTTTCTCTTTCCATATAATTAAGAAGTGTTCAGAAAATCCTGTAGGCCAATTAGATCTTGTATATAATTTTTAATCTTTCTAAAATAAACATCAAGTAAAAAGGATTAATTGTTGAATGCTATCAGTTAGAAATTGTTCAAAAATAGTTTCAATACCAAGTTTTTCAAAATGTAAGCAGTGAAATTTACAGCTCTTCCGATCAAAAATTGAAAAAGTTTTTTTAAATTTGCAAGATTGTGATACTTAAATCTTAGTAACTTTACAGGTTTTAAATTTAAACAACTTTAATTTTTTTTAACACTCTCAGTTTTAAATTATTTAATCGTAAACGCTTACATTGTAATCTTTTGTCACACAGGAAATAATTCTGTAAATATTTTCGAATTTTCTGCAATATTTTTATACATTTATGTACATGTTTGTAGCATTTAGATAACTTTTCTGTTAAGTTGATACTTCTAAACTGTAGATTTTAATACAAAAGTCCGTAAATGTTACAGAAAGTATCCTTAAAATTTGTAAAAATACTGAAAATTCTGTAAACTTTACAGAAAATCCGGTAAGCTTTATAGAAAAGCTATGCTGTCCTCACGTTTTTTTATGGTTCGCACACATTTTTCACGGTTATTGGAAATAAAAAATTCGAACTCTTAACGCTCAAAATTTTTGAACTGTGTTTAACTACCAATTGAAGCACTCAAAGTGGAACTCTTTTAAATTTAAACCTTTAAAAATTGAACCTTAAACAATTTTTTATTCCGAAATTTGTTATTCAAACGGTATCTTCTTTATCGCTCTAAATTGGCGAATGAATTAATAAATTCGTAATTATTCATAATTATATCAATTTAAGAAATTTTAACGAAGAAAAATTTAAAATTAAACTATATTTTTTCAACTGAACACTTTAAATCAGAAGTTAAATTACTTTTATTTTAAGTCGTTTCAAATTAATAATTGGTCAATTCTTGTTGATACATCAGAATTCAACACTCACTTATAAATTAACAGTTTTTAAACTGGAACAATGAAAACTATAACGTTCAAAGTTTAAATTTATTACTCTGAAACCTGAACGACGCAAGGCTATTTTAAGAATTCAGTTTCAAATTGTTCAGTTTTGAAAAATTTGATTTATAATTGTTCATGTTAAATAAACAGTCAAATATTGCTTAACTGCAGGCAGAAATTATTTACATGCCTGCTTTTTCAACTATTGCTAAAGTTCTTTAATTTTTATAATATTAACATGAAATTTTTTTCCTTAAAATACCGCGAAAGGTAATAAAATTCTACGTCTCATAAGCCCAAGTAAAAGGCAAAATATCAGTGAAATAAAAAAGTATTGAAAAAAACGTCAAATGGCGATGTTTTTGAAAAATCTTTTGGCTCATTTTAAAGGTGTGTCCCCATAGTATTTTGCTAAATTTTAAAGATATGTTTAGAACTTTTCCTTATATTCTACCCTATATATAGTGTCGAACTTGTTGCCAAAAAGTTGGAATAGTTCAAAAATGTGTAAATACTTACAAACATTCAGCTTAAAAGATAGGCGTATAAATAATTTCTGCCGGTACTGTAACTATAAAAACTTTTTTTTTTTATTACAACATTTCAAATTGAATGGGTTAAAAATGAAATATTTTAGACTGAAACAATATTTGAATAGGATTTGAAATAAAATAAGAGCGTTTAACTTGAACCTATTAATTTATTGTTTACATTTGTGTAACTTCTCAGGTTTTCGAATTGAAACAATTCAATTTGCAGCGCTAATATCTGGGAATTGTTTCATTTTAATCAGATTCTGAATCTTTTGGCAAAATTAATTTTTGTTCAATTTTTAAAATTCAAAATATATTAAAAACTCCCTAAATTAAATTACATTTACAGTTCATCAACTTCAATCGTTTTTTTTTTAATCAAAAATGTTCAATTTCAAACGCTTTTAATTTTTATTGTTTAAGTCTTTGAAAATGCATTTTAGATATTTTTCAATTGAATATGAACGCTTTAAAACGAAGACCTAAAATAAAGTAAAGTAAAATATTTTAGAATTACGCATTGTAATCTTAATGATTTCATAATTGAAAAAGTTAACAACTGAATTTAACATTCTTAGGGCCAGTTCCACCAACCTCGGTTAAATCATTGGTTAACTGACGGTCAGTTAAAACAGGTTAAAATGAACGCTATACGCCATATTTAACCGTCGATTATCGGTTTAACCGAGGATCAACTTTTTAACCGAGGTTGGTGAAACCGGCCCTTAAAAAGTTAAAATCGAACTTTTTTTAAATCGAATTACATCATGTGACATGAAATTTGTGATATTTCAAGTTAATGCACAGATTTCTCTTCTTAAAATATATGTAAAATCCTCGGTCAAAAAATAAATTCACTATCATTTCCCGGGTTTCCCGGTCTCAAAAAATTTCCGTTCATTGGCCGATTTCCCGGTCCAGCGGCCATCCTGAATTCTTCTTGATGTTACTAGAATTGTCGTAACTTAGTAATTTGTTTTTCAAGAAAAAAAAGAGGAAATCGAGCTACTTTGCAATAAGAGTAGAGGTTTGACAACGGATGGGACATAAAGTGAGAACTTTGGCACTTACTAACTTTAGTTTGACGTCAGTTTCTCTTGGTAAGCTTTTGGTGAAGTTAAAAGGCCGATTTGGTGGCGCATAGTTCTTCTATTGACAGGCGGATAACTATATTCGCGATGCGGCGGGGAAGAAAGAGGGCCGCAGCAAGAGTTTAAACTCGGCGAGCGCTAATATCGCTCCTCGTAAATTACACCGCTGTCATCGAGAAACATGGCCGCAAACCCTTCTTGAAATATTGCACTTTGAAATCATGTGCTCGGCGACTTACGCCCTTCCCAGATGCCGAAACGAGTGTTTTGGTCGCTCTGTTCTGCGACCCCAGCCTGTCCGCTAGTAGACAACCATTAATCGATTAGGCCGCGAAGCGCGTGAGCAAAACGTAATTCCAGCTTTCACTCAGCCACGCGTAACGGAATTGCTCGTAAACACACTCCAAAACACGATTGCTAATTTTCTACCCTTACTATTCTATTTATCAGGAAAAAAGGGACGTAATTGAAATGTTTAGGAAAAGAAAATACGTTTTGTCAAGTGCGAATAAGTCTTCAGTATTTCATGTCTTAAGACTTAAATGCACCAAGTTCAAACTGTTTACACTTTTAAGTTTTAAAAAGCTTTTTATTTTAACACAAATTGTAGTAGATTAGTATGGCCGATAAATGATAAATTTCTACCATACCAGCATCAAGACCGTTCCACAGCTCAAGTGGTTCGTGCACGTGCTAAGTTTCTAGAATGTTCTTCATGCCATCATCAAATTATACTGCGCAATTATGTGAAACGAATTTCGCAACGTAAGTGTAATGCGTCATTAAAATCATAGATAACTTAATAATTTGATAGCGTAATCAAGAAGATTTTAGAAACTTAGCGCGGACATGAAACACTTTAGGTGGAACGGTCTCGATGTCGGTAAGCTAGAAATTTATAATTAGAAGCAGTCTTACTCATCTCCTAACTGTTTTAACATGAGCGCTAAAAAAAGCTGATTTTACATTAGGGTGGCCCAAAAAAAAACAAAGTTCGAGTTTATTTTTTGATAATGGCTCATTTTGAGAGATTCCCCAAAAAATAAATTTCGTATTTTCCCCTTCAATTTTCCTGATGAAAATAATACAAATATTTTTTTGTCTTCTAGGGATATTACTCTAGTTTGTTGTAGTTTGTATAAGGGTAAATAATTGTTTAATGTCCCAGACTTCTTCGCTGACATCCTTGTAAAACAGTTACTTGCTTTGGGCAAAAAAACGGTATTTTACCATTGTTTAATTAAGTGTGGTTTCAAGGCCCAAAGCCGGACCTGTAGCTGTCTTTAAACGGTTAAAGGAACTATTAAATATTTATAAACTATTTTTGAAGTCATCCTAGGACTTCTCTTATGTGAAATGATGTGAAGAACTGTGAAAGAAGCAAAGTATCGTTCTAAGAGGTAGTTTTTAAAAGTTTCATATTAGTTTTCTATCATTGGCACACATTTTAATACTTATTGCTTTTACGCAATTTATTTGTCAGTTTTACGCAAGACAAATAATTAACACTTTTTAATGTTTAAATTTAAGGCCTTGGACCACAAGTTGAACACTTTTTTAACATTTATAAAAAATTGCCCAATTATTTTTCACCAAATGAGAGAAATTAGGTAGGGGGGGGGGGGGGCCGAAAAAACAAAAAAAAAATATTTTTTGCCACCCTTATCTACATGTTTGACACACCCTTATAAGATGTCTTTTTGCTTCTTTCTTTATTTTTTTATTATTTATGTTTAGTATTCGCAGTTTCACCGTCAATATTGCACTCGATTGCACCTTTCTGGTTCTAAGACCGCGAATATTATCTGGTATTGAACTCAAAGTCTGGGAATATCTGACAAGAAATTATTCAGAAAAAGGAACAGAGCTGAATAAAAACGTTTTATAAAAAAGTAAATGATGTATCACTGTCACCCTAATAAGTATAAACGACAACATCATATTTTTCTCCGAATCCGCGGATCCATCGGTTTGGTTGCTAAGAGACAAAACAAAAAAAAAGTGACATTGAAAAAGTGTTTTTCTCTTTTTCTGCTCATGCATCACAGATGCTTCCATTTGGACGTCAACCTTTAGCACGAGGCTGCCTCCTTAAAAATGAACTGCTTCCTTTTCCTCCAATTTTCAGGCGCCTCTTCCAGCGGTCTGCGGTTTCAAGATTTCCGGGAAATAAAAAGAATAGTTGACGATTCAACCTTTAACAGTTTATTATGTAATATGAATGGAGTAGATCTCCGTACATGTGTAGAAAATTTTCCAGGCTGAACGCCCAAGTATGGGAACGTCTCTTTCAAGCTGAAAAAGAGGCGCAAAAAGAGAACAGGAAAAAAAAGGAGATTAAAAAGGTAAGTGACGGTTAAGGGAACTTCAGATAACAAACAAACAGAAGTTAATTAAAAAACTGAGTATGACGCTGAGTGTTTGGAATTCTGAGTAACGCCTGGTTATTTAAAAGACGTTAACGATATTCAGATAAGAATAATTAATTGAAGGAAAATATCCTGCTGTGAATTAATCGATTAGGTTTCTAAGAGGGAATGCTCAAGAGATACTTTAGGTATGGCATAAAATACGGTCGTTATTGGATGAAATATTGAGCCTCCCTTTGAACAAACTTTCAGAAAATTAAAATTAAATGATTTTTAATATTAATTGATCGGGGGAAGATTGGAGATAAGCATCAATATTTTTGAGAAATTTATGACTAATAGTATTAAACATATTTGTCCAGATTCTCAGCCCGATAAAGGTTTTATTGAAAAAAGGTATCTTTAAAAAAAAAAAGACAACGCGATTTGTTGTTAAAACGAAAAATTCTCAAGAAT